>JAMXBB010000001.1:116873622-117003054 GCA_024138015.1 Lumnitzera littorea
TAGAATATGATAGACCCAACTCAGTTTGGACAAGTGTTGGTTAATATGAATACCATGATTTAATAGCAAGGAGTTTTAATTTAGCATTTGATAACAGTTGGAAATGTAGTGAACTAAACACCACTAAAGTTGAACCTAGAGGAATTTGACCCTAAGATGCAAGTCAACTTCTCAAGTTTATGAAATCAAAATCATATTTCGAAGGAGAAATAGGTAAGCCTACCTTAGCCAATGATTGGTTAGCTCAGATTGAGCGTAGTTTTGAGGTGTTTAAAATTCTAGAAAATAAAAAAGTCTCTTATGGTACTTTCTTGCTAAGGATAGGAGTGCAAGTCTGGTAGGACTTGATAGCACGGATAATTACTGGCCCCATTACTTGATAAGTATTTTTGAAGGCATTTAAGAGAGAATATTTCCTTGTTAGTATGTAAAATTAGATGACCCAACAATTAATGGAAATAAAGAAAGGCACTATGAGTGTAGCTCAATACGAGAATGAATTTAGTAAGTTGTTGCAATATGTGCCTGAGTCATACAAGGATAATCAAGAGTTGAAGAAGGGTCTTTTCCTAAACGGATTTAACTCAACAATATGATGCAAGTTGATGGATTATGGATTTAACACTTATCATCAAATTATGGATAAGGCACATTAATTGGAGAATAATCAATTAACCATGCAAAATGAGTGGAGTAACAAACTAAGGAGAGTTAATCAATATAGGATTGTTTTCAAAAGGACATTCCTAAGTGAAAATAATAACTTAAGCCAAAAAGGAAAGAAGTTAGTTACTATGACTAGTGGTGTTACCTTAAATAGGACTGCATTTAGTTTCTATAATAAGGCGGGAAATGTGAGGTGCTGGATTTCCCTCGGCAATGCTCTTAATTAAGAGGAAAATGTTTTCTGTATGGTGATCCAAATCATATGTCAAGAGTGTCCAAAGATAAAAACAATAGAGTGTTATAGGTGTAAAACGACAAGACATTTCTCATGATATTGTGATCAAATCGAACAAAGGGGTAAGAAATCTAAAGGAATAGAGACAATTGTAGTATCAGCTTAGGTGTTTTTAATCGAGGGTATAGAAGAGGATATTGAGGATTTTGATGAGTAGATGGAAGAATACTTTCATGATGGCTCAGATGACGAAATGGATATCAATGGAACTAACCAAGGCTTAATAACAGGTACGTAAACTAACTTGTAACTTTTACTTACCCTTGAGCTGGTTGTAAATTTGGTATGTGTAGATAATCTTAAGAATCGTAAAAATACGTAACTTAAGTGTAATACGTAAGTGATAGATAACTATAGTAATAGTAATTGTTTCAGGAAACATACTTGTAAATGGACAAACTGCTTATGCATCATTTGATATTGGAGCGTTACATTCATTTAGTAGTGAAGAGTTTGTCTCGAGAAATGAGATTAAGATGAATGAAGTTAAATCCATTTATAAAATAAGAACACTTATAGGAGAGCAAGTGTTAACACGAAAAATAGTAGATAATGGACAATTGCAAATCTAAGGACAAGAATTCCCAATAAAACTCATAGTATTACCAATTAAGGGGTATGATGTTATTGTGGGAATAGATTAGTTGTCCAAATAGAGAGCCAAAGTGTATTGTCAAAATAAGAATGTGATTTTAGATGAGGGTAAGGTGATATTTCAAGGAAAAAATGGTGAATGAAGCTTAAGATTATCAGTAATTGAGGTAAGTGAAGAAATGAATAAAATTACTAAAGAATGACAATTCTATTGGATATTTGCTATAGAGGGAAAAAAGGAAACCCTAAAAGTATCAAAAATATTGATAGTAAATAAATTTTCTAATATCTTTCCAAAAGATTTACCTAAGTTAGCATCACAAAAAGAGTTATATTTTTTTATAAAATTGGTGTCACGAATTGAGCCAATGTCAAAAGTTCTGTATCGAATGCAAGAGTTAAAGAAGCAACTTTAGGAGCTATTGGACAAATGATTCATACGACTTAGTGTGTCTCTTTGGAGAGTATCAATATAGTTTGTCAAAAAGAAAGATAAAACCATTGTCGAGCTTGGTTTTTCACTATCCTGATTCTTTTTATAAAATAGCCCTTCTTTAAATTAATCAATGTTAAACCCTACCCATTTAATACCGTTCCTTTTTGTTTTGAAAACAATTTTAAAGTAGCTGCCCAACCGGAGTCGAGAAAGATAATTAAGTTATAGCCAATTTAATGGATTGGTTGTAATTTAGATATTAGTTTAACGATTAAAACTAATTTTACAAAACGGTTTTTGAAACTATAGAATCTAGATCTAGGGGGTTAGGAATTTTTAACCCTTACGGGTACTAATGACTTTCCAAAATTAGAATTAAACTTAAAAATCACCTTTTAATTTAAAAGAAAAAACTTGATTATTAGTTACTCTAATTGGATAAATAAAATAATCTAAACTAAAGAAAAAGGGAAATTAGTTTTTTTAATTTTTATTATCACCCCATTGATGCCTATATACCCGCTATTCTAGATTAGACGTATGTAATTTTTTTTTGAAAACTTTAGCAGGTGATGTTGATTTTAATTTTAGAAAATATGCCGGATTTACGTTTTTAGTTTATTTAAGAAAAATTCTAACAAAGGTCCTAAATTTTATATATATATATATATATATATATTTTTTTTTTCTTTTTTTTTTCAAAAAATCTAAGAGTAGTCCTAATTTGTAAATGGTTAATTTATTTTTTGTTTATTTTTGAAAACTTGATTTTTCTAAGTGTTAGAAATAATTTTTATTCGCTAACTTATTTACCTATTATTTTTTTTATCTATTCTATTTATTTTTATTTTTATCTATTAGACTAAAAATAAATCAAATAACTACCTTATCTTTTCTTTTTTTTTTTTCTTACATTTACAAGCACAAATAATAAAAAAAAAGTAACAACTAAATAATAAATAAAAGAAATTGGATTTCGAACATAGTAGGTATGCGAGTCAGACCTAGAGTAGACTTCAGGTCAATTGCAAATTAGATCGGGTCAACTGAGGCAGTTGCCTAGAAGGGGTCACGGGCATGATCAAGGTGCTTCAGCTAATCACGGGCATGATATGGGGGTAGATGGTCGCCATCTTCAAGTGGTCATGGGTGTGATGTGGGGGTGGATGGCCACTGTCTTCAACTGATCACAAGCATGATATAGGCTGCGGTGGTTAGGGTTCTGTAGAGGTAGTTTGGTGGTGATGCTAAAAGCTACAGTAAAGCATAGAGGTGGTTGGTTTCGAGTGCTTAAGCTACTAGAAGTATTCCTATGGTGGTAAGTCATAGTATTGAGCTAAAGAGAGAGAGAAAGCTATCAAAAAAAGAGAGAGAGAGCTCATGAGTGTTCGTCGTTGGTTGTGAATGGTTGAGTATGTCCTTTAGATGCTCGTAACCTCCCTATTTATATACGAATTCATCAAACAAACAAGGAAAGCTCAAATTCAAATTTGAATGTAAATTCTAGATTTTTAGTTTTATTCCACTTTTTGGAGATCAATTTGAATGCTCATTTTACTAAATCCAAACTCGTTATTGTGTTTGATTCAAAGTAGGCCATGTAGAGGATGAATTTGCACCATTAATTGGTGTGTTTTAGCAAGGAAAAGCACGAAATTAGAGACTAAAGTGAGGGGGTCAAGCCTATTCTTGAGAAGGAAAGAGGGGAAAAATCAAGAGAAAACGAGGGAAAATTGAAGGAAAGAGAGGAAAAGTGCTAACGTAGCTCCATGTCAGCCAATCTCAACTAAACCCGACTTACCATGTATCGTAACACATGGCACAATGAGATCTTGACACATAGCAGTGTGCTGGTTAACAACAAACAAAAAATAAAAAGACCTTCTTGCCTTTACTAAGATTCGAACCTAAGACCTTACACTCAATGCCTAAACCAAGTCCATGTATTTAACTATTTGATCATTGGACTATGCCTTGTCCATATGTGCAACTAAATTGCACATATAAACTCGATTAGCTTATGCTAGATTTAATCTAAGCCCAAGTTCAACGACCCAATTTCTAAATCTGATTTAAAAATAAAAAATCAACCCTAATGAAATGTTATTTTCAAAAATATTTTATTTTTTCAACTTTTCTAACTTTTTTGCAATTTTTCAATTTTCTAAATTTTTAAACTTTATTTTCTAAACTTTTTACCTTTTAGGGTTTCTTTCTAAAATTTCTTATTTGTTATGCTTTTTTTTTTAATTTTGAATTTCTTGTATTTTTCTATAATTCTTATTTTTTCTAATTTTCTTAATTTGTTGGGTTTTCTTTAATTTCTTATTTTTTGTGTTTTTCCTAATTTATAGCCTATTGAGAAAAGAAAAAAAAAAGAATAAAAATTAAAAAATGGGGGCAAAAATTAAGTATCTACAATCACGAGGTTGTGTATTGATTATCGAGAGACAAATAAGATGACTATTAAAAATAAATACCTATTACCCAGGATTGATGGTTTATTTGATCAATTGCATGGTGTTATTGTATTTTCACGGATTGATTTAAGATCTGGATACCATGAGTTATGAATTAAGCCAAAAGATATACCAAAGACAACTTTCTAAACTAGATTTAAGCACTAAGAGTTTTTAGTAATGCCTTTTCGTTTGATGTATACACCAACTGTGTTTATGGATTTGATAAATTGGATCTATTAATCTTACTTAGATAAATTTGTTGGGGTATTTATTGATGATATTTTAATTTATTCCAAGACTAAAAAGGATCGTATTGATCATCTATGTTTGGCCTTGTAAAAGTTAAGAGATAATCAACTGTATGCTAAGTTGAATAAGTGTGAATTTTAGCTAAATAGAATCTTGTTTTTAGGACATATCGTGTCAAGCGAAGCAATTTCAGTAAATCCTAAAAAAGTTAAGGCAATAGTTGAATGGAAGCAGCCAACTACTGTAACGGAAATAAGAAGTTTTTGGAATGGTAGGATATTATAAGCGATTTATAAAAAAATTTTCCAAAATCGCTAACCCTTTAATTCGACTGATATAGAAAGATGTTAAATTTTAATGGAGTGATAAATGTAAACAAAGTTTCCAAGAATTGAAAGATCGTTTGATTTTAGCACTAAAACTTATTTTGCTAGATCCTAGTAAATCTTATTGTGTATATAGTGATACTTTCAAAAATGGACTGGGATGCATGTTGATGCAGAATAGAATGGTTGTAACATATGCATCTAGGTAATTAAAGCCTCATGAGAAGAATTATTTGACTCATGATTTAGAGTTAACGGCTGTAGTATTTACTTTGAAGATTTGAAGAGATTATTTATATGGGCAACATTGTAAGATATACACAGATCATAAAAGTTTGAAGTATTTCTTTACTTAGAAAGAATTGAACTTGAGACAAAGACGTTAGTTAGTTGGAATTAATCAAGTATTATGACTTGACCATAAACTATCATCTTGGCAAAGCCAATATTGTAATAGATGCGTTAAGTCACAAAAACTATGAACAAGTGGCCTTGTTACTTACTACTCAACATGAACCGATTATAAAATTTGAAAAATTGGAAATTAAATTCAAATGGCATGACACTAATGGACAATTGATGAATTTAGTAGTACAACCAACTCTGATAAAGAGAATTAAGTTTCAACAAGATGAGTATCAAAGATTCAAAGAAATCAAGGATAAGTCGAGTACAAGTGATATACCTGACATCAAAATTGATACTATAGTTGTGTCAAAATACAAGGATAAAGTCTATGTGCCTAGTGACTCAAAGTTCAAGAATAAAATAATGACTGAAGCACATGACACTAGTTGTACATTATATCCTGGTGGGAATAAGATGTACCACAATTTGAAATCATTATTTTGGTGGAAAGGTATAAAAAAGGATGTGGCACAATATGTGACTAGGTGTAATACATGCTAATAAGTGAAGGTAAAACATTAGAGTCCCAGTGGTTTATTGCAATCATTAGAAATATCACAATGGAAGTACGATCATATTGCAATGGATTTTGAATAGGAATCCCGAGGATGAAATCAGGTAACGATTCAATTTAGGTAGAGGTAGATAAGTTGACAAAGTGCGCTCATTTCTTACCTTATCGGACTGCTGATTCAATGGAAAAGTTGGCACAACTGTATATTAGAGATCTCGTTATACTGCATGGTGTATTGATAAGTATTGTATCATATAAGGATAGCTTATTAGTATCAAAGTTGTAGGAAAGCTTACATCGATCTTTGGGAACTAAGCTGCAATTCAACACAGCCTATCATCCCCAAACAGATGGACAATCAGAAAGAGTTATTCAAATACTTGAGGATATGTTGAGAGGCTGTATTTGGATTTCAATGGTGACTAAGATCAGTATTTTCCATTGCTAGAGTTTGCTTATAATAATAGTTATTAAGCAATAATTCAAATGGCACCATATAAAGCTTTGTAGGGATGAAAATGTTGATCGCCATATTATTGGGAGAATGGTAAATATACAATGATAAGATTAATATGATTAGAAAGATGAATAATAAAGTTAAGATAATACAACAAAGAATGAAAACAACATAAGATCGATACAAAAGTTGGGCAGATCTAAAAAGGAACCTATAGAGTTTGTTATAAAAGAATGTGTATGTTAAAATAAGTCCATTTAAAGGGTTTAAGCGTTTCGATACTACAGAAAGCTAAATCCTTAATATATCAGACCTTTTGAAGTCTTAGAAAGAATTGGAAATGTTACATATTGAATTGCTTTATCACCAAATTTAGCTGGATACCATGATGTATTTCATGTGTAAATGTTACGGAAATATGTAAAGAATCCAGATGTAATTGTGGAATTGAAATCTGTAGACTTATAAGAGGATTATATAGTCGAAGAGAGGTTGATTAAGATCTTGGAAAATCAAATTCAAAAGTTTAGGAATCAAGAAATTGAGAATGTAAAAGTTTAATGGGGTAGCGGTTCAATGGCAGAGCAAACTTAGGAGCCGAAGTCAGCAATGCATAATCGTTACCTAAGGCTCTTCAAAGAAAAAAGGTAAGTGATAGGTTTTTATAAGAAAATAAGTAGTTATTATGTCTAAAATAAAAGTTTTGAGGACAAAACTTTCTTAACGAAGTGAAAATGTGAGCGCTTGAAATCACATTTAAGCAACCAAACTTAGATTTAGAGCCTCTAAGAAAATTTATTCAATTGAATCTAAACCTTTTGACTATAATAGAAAAGTTAGTCGAAGCAATTCAATGAAGTTATATTTTAAAAATAATGACCCAAAATCCTAATTTTATCCTTAGAAGTGTGATTATTTAATATAGAGTAAAATAATTGACACCTCTAAAGTCAAACTCAGAATGTGATGGGAACTTAAAAATAAGTTAATTAGGCTATAAAAAGAAATAATATAGTATAATATTGAGCATATACATATTTTTATGAGTATATACAGTATAAATTATAATTATATCCGTAAATTAATCCAAAATTATATAATTATATAATATGGGATAAATTCATAAAAATAAGTAGAAAATATATCTTAGAAAATAAAAAGATATGTTAGAAATATAATTATATGAGTATAATTAAGCACTACATGTAATATATATAGGATCTATATGTACATATACAAGTAAATAAATTAAATATTAATACAATATATGTAAATTATTATTATTTAACAAAAATATCAACAAAAACTTATCCAATTGCAAACAAAGCTTAGGAAAATCTGGAAAACTCACTGTGGCATGCTGTAAAGATTTGACAGTTACTGAATCAAAAGGGAATGGGAGAGAAATGGCACCTCATGCTTAGGGAATTGGGAGTAAAAGTGAAGAAGAAAATTAGAAAGAAAGAAAGAAAATTCCTAACAACCCAATTCTTTATAACAATGTTTCCTAACATCAATTACATCTTTAGGAACTTAGATCACGCAAAAGAAGAATTTAGAAGAAAAATCGTAAAAAAATAAAAAGAAATTGATACAAATAGAGCAAAGATCTTGCTAGGGTAGTTCCCTAACCAAACCTTGACTTGTTGTGAAGTCCTTCCACCACCATAGAGCACCCCTAGCATCTGGCCCTTCTCAGAACCAACCACCACCCCACAACTACCAAAGTATTGATAAACAAGTCGATGAAACCTCTACCCTATTTTTCCTTAAATTTTTAAAATTACTAAATTTACCTAGAAAATTACGAAAAAATTATATTTGGGTTATTTTAGATATGATTTAGTGTGATATTTTTATTTTTTTTTAATTTATAATATTTTATACACTTAAGAAAGTTACTATTCATCAAAATTTTAACTTTCAAAATAAATATATCAAATGATATAGTTTCCAGTTCAAAATTTTGTATAAAATACATTTGATATATATTTGCTTGCTATGTAGCTAGATTTTTAATTTAAGTATTTGTACTATTTAATGTAATTTTTAACCCTAAAAATAGCTATAATTAGAGTGAAAATATGAAATAAATAGGTTTTTATGTATTTAATTGATGGAAATGACATATACTAACTTTTAGTGATTTATAATGATATTAGGATATATTGGAAATAACTTTGTATAAAAAGAATAATATTTGGGTAATTAAATACAATTTAGGAGTAAAATTGTAATTTTAAGTATATGGGCAATAAACCAATATCAAGAAACCAAGTGATGACTGAATTCCCCGTATTTTTTAGGAGTCTATATAAATTTTTAGGGAATTATTTGGTGAATCGAGCTATTTATTACAAATTTACGTAATCAAATTGACTAAAATATGATAAATAATAAAATAAAAACTACATATATACATGCTACTAAGATTTGACAAAAAAATGAAATTTTAATATATTTAACGATAGTTTTATGATCGAGGTATGTTATATATATATATATTAGGATTAGATAATACTCATATTATTGAGTTATATTAGCAAATTATATAAAATATAGTTTAATTACAAAAAAATAAGTATAATATGATAATATTCATTATACGTACATATAAGTATATTTAAAACTCAAACTACTCTTTAAAAGTCGTCTCTCAAAATAGAACATGTAATACATATTGTTAGGCATGTACGAACCTAATGATACTACTTTTTACTAAAGTCAAATAATCCTAGGTAATATAATTTATATCTTTACAATATCATGAGAATTTGCATATTATGATAATCCTACCGTAATTAAAACATGATTTAAATGATTAAAAGTACATTTCGATATAATCAAAATGATATATTGTACATAATAGTATAACCAAGTATATTATTAGTATTAAATAACTTAACTTATATAATAAAACTATATTTCATTATATAAGGAAGATAGTAACATACTTTAGATATATATACATATATATAACTATTTAAATGAATACTTTTAGATAGAATCCTAATGTTTTTGTAATTCTTACGAAAACTAAATCTAGGTTTTGTATATATATAAAGTCTCCTTGTAATTAGAGCATTAAAGACACAAGTCTTCTACAATAAGCATTTGGATAGGTAAGTTTGGATTATAGTTTTACCACTTGTTGGGATATTATATTAAAGTATTTGAAAACTTAAGAGTACTTTGTTTATGATTGTAACTAGTTATTTGTACGCATGTCATGCGTATGATTAGTAGTCTGTTGAGATAAGAGTTGAACTCCTTAGTGTACTGTTCTGCATAATTGCATCATTTTTGTATTGTATAAACTTATCTAATCACCCCTAAATGAAACTAATAGTGATTTGACCACTAATGAAATTAGCCATGCATAACACCTATTAGGGGAATGATTAGGAGTTCTAGACCAAATACCAACCCCCTTCGATGAAAATAGTGAAATGATCCATTCCTCCTCCTTAGTCAAAGTAAGTGATAGGCGAGGAGGTTACGGTAAGGGTGGGGGCCATAGTTAGGTGTTCTCTATTGTACAAGTCCTAATTTGGTCTAATTTAAGTTTTGATAAAACTCCTCAATCTAGGTTGGAGCAAATGTAATTTCTCTAACCTCACAATGGACCAGCTAACATTGTATGATGTTTTAATTAATTGATTGCATTGGATTTCATCATAATTAAAAAACCTTGTTTATGATTATATGGTAGTCTTCTGACTCTATCCTACTTACTGAGTTAATTGTACTCACATTTCTATAGACTCTTTTACAGGTGACAATTGAAAGTTAGAATGTTCAGATACCTTTACCTCCAGGTTAGTGTGCTGTCGACTGGGAGAGTAAGGAAATGAATAATCCACTAAATTTAGGCTTTTTATTTTTCTTTTGAATTTTAAGGAAACTAACTAGGAATTCCTCAGGATGCTTGCTAATTTCCTATCTTACTGTGAATAGACTTCAAGACCTATGACTTTTGGTAAACTCTAACTGTAAATTATTACTTTAGATATGAAACGTTTATATAAATACTATTGTGTTATAAAATAATAGGTTATACAAAACATGTATATTTTAAAGTTATACTATAGGTTTGATCATTCACAAGTATCAAAATAGATGCTTTGAGCTGGTTGAGTCGTTAACCTCCTGTATGGACTATATCTATAATAATAGCTATGGGGTCAGCTTTTATTTTAGGTTAGTTCACATGACGGGATTGTTATGACTTCTTCTATTCAGGCTATGATAATTTAATTTAGTTGCACTACAATATCTTTACTAATATACCAAATGTAACTAAACGTAGAATGGCAAGTAAAAAGTGTGATCTATTTAAAATATATTATATTTTTCACAAACCAACCTTCTCAAGGTTTTTGGTCTAAAAACTAAAAAACCCTTTCTAAGGGAGGTCAATATAGAAGAAGTAAGGTGCTTCGCAAAGATCTAGTCATTTTTATTTTCTTTTTCTCTTTCCTTATACATGAGACTTATAAATACTTGAAAAATGTCAAAGAACTTCATCCCTTCTTAAGAACCGTAGAGATGGAATGTAAGGAAGTCAAATAACCGACTTGGATGATTTCTCTCAAGAGTAAAATACTTGCAACAAGAGAAATTAAGAACTCGCCACAAGAAATTCTATAACCATCTTGACGTAACAATCGAAAAAGAAGAGAAACTATGCGTAGACCATCATCAATGTTAACAAAATCATGCTTAAAATAGATCTTATGAATTTGTTCCAATGCCTTTCCGATTTCACTTTCGAATAGGTATTCAATTCCCAAGCATTGCACTTGATTGATCACATTGAGTGTCTGTAGAGGTTTATCTACATCAACAGTTACAATCCTTCTTACTTCTTCTTTGACTTCATTGATTTTCCTCCTACATTCGATGTCATGCTCACTCTACAGAACAAGAGAAGGATGAAGATATAGATAATGAGTGGCGTCTTCTAACTACTTTAAATACTTAATAGTAAGGAGTCTAAAAACACATTTTTGAAAAATTTGGAGTCTCAATACTTAGTTTCAAAATAAAGGGCTTAGCCACATGGAGTAAATACAAGAGAGTGTATTTTCAATTTATATCTATTACACCGAAAAGAATTTCTTTTTTTAACTACCTACAGCTGCTAATATAGTATCTTATAGTTTTAATCATTTGATATATTCACATTTCATATTCAAGTAGGTAGTTACCATTTTTTACCAAACTTATTTTTATGGTTACTATTCTTTTATTTTTCTAGTATTTTAATTATCCAACATTGCTATCATTTGAAAAATTCATTAAACATTTTATTTGACTAATATTTGTAGAAATTTATTAGAACTTTTTCTTTCGTAAATTTATTACAGTTTTAATTTTACTAGCATACATTATGAGCATTCTTTTATATTTTTTACTCCAAACTTTTTTTTATATTTTTTGCATACGTAACGCGCGTGCACTGTCTTTTAATATTAATTAATGTGCAAATTTTGTTTATAATCATCATAAGATATCAAATCTTATATAACAAAAATTAACTATTATTATTGTTTGAAGAAATTGAAAAATATGACTCAGATTTTCATGTTTTTGCAATTTACATACTTGCATTTTTTTTTCCCTTAAATGTAGGACCTGATTTATTATTATTATCATTAAACAATCGTAAATTATTAATTGAAAATGGCAGGTGACATGGGTACATTTGTCTTTTCTAATAAAAGCTCAAATCACATATATATATATTCGGAAATTATAAATCAATGGAAACAACACAAATTTTGTAATATGATTGGAAAGTGAAGATAGCATATTGTTTTACGCAAATTCAGTATTTTTTATTACAGACATGTGCTTTAGAATTTTGTTAAGGGAATGCTTAACGGAATACAGCACATGTGTGATGCCTTCAAGAAACAAAGAAATAAATAAATAAATAAATGCGGGTCATTAAATTGTAAAAGCCTTGAAACATATTATGTTTTTGACTGTGCACGAGTATTTGAAATGAAAATGTTGTTACAGTAACCAACTAAAAGAACTGGAAAATTTGTGTAATACCAGCGAATCATCATCAGCTTACTTACAAAAATAATATCTATGTGATGAGCGTGGTGATTTTCCTCTTGGTGCTTGCTGCCTTATATAGGTAACACAGGGAGCCTCTATTGTAGCTCATCTACATGAAAAATCATGTGAAATCGTTTAACTTGGGTTGCTAACTCAAATATGGATCGTCCATTTGCTCTTGCTTTGTTGCCTTGTCATCATTATGTAACTCCCATTTGTTTTATGGAAAAAATCATTTCAATAGAAAATGCTTTTCCTTGGAAACAATTTCTAAAAGTTAATATTCTTATATGTATTCGGTTGTTCCTATAAAAACATGTAAATGATGTTGATGAATCCTTAATGCGGATGCTAAAATGGAAAATAAATTTAGACTACTTAATAATATTTATTTTTTATGAGAAATTAAAAAAAATTAAATATAAAACTAATGGTGATATTTTAAAAGTTGGCCCAGCTGTTGGATGGATTGGAAGATGTAGAAAAAGGAAACTTCTTTTAAAATTTTTACCAGTATTGATAATAAGCCTTGTATGATAATAACCCATGATTTCCTGCCATATTGAATTAATTTGGTGGATGGACTGGAAGATGTAAAAGAAAGGAAACTTCTTTTAAAATTTTACGATTATTGGTAACAAGATCTCTCTAATCTATGGTGAAAGTGATTTCCTACCATATTGAATTAATTTGGTGTACCTTAAAAATTAGGGAGAAAAATTAAATAAATTCCATCGAAATAGAATATGTTTGATTTTCTTAACTTACTAAAATTTGTAAACTACATTAAAAGGAGTTTAAATTTCTACAAGAAAATATAGAGATAATTTTTCTAGTGTTAGGTTCATGCCCTTTATCTAAACAAATCCAAATAAATAATTTTCGCACAACTAATATAATATGTATAATGTCGGGAACTATTACCTTTTCATCCTTTTTATTTATTTATAATGTCATTATTGAGTTTCTATTTAATATTCCAAAAATTTGTCTAAAATCTATATAAGGAAATTATCTATAATAATAAAATTGGAAGCCCCATTTTGATGTCCATATAACTTTTAATTTTATTTATATATATATAATGATAATATATAATTTTTTATTTGACATATATATGTAGGTGCATCATCAATTAGTTATATGAAAGTAGCGTGACTATTTCTCACCAAAATCTTCGTTGTTGTTGTTTCATTTTATCACCTAAAAATCTTAATTCGTAAGTTGTTACAGCATTCCACGTTCAATATCTTCCTCTAATGCTCATTTATACCTCATTATGTCAAGTCGTATTCCTATTAAAACTCCTCAATCATCATAATATTCATATTTACTGAAAGTTTACAATTAAGTTCGCATATGAATGAATTATGTGTTTTTATCAAAATTAAGTAATTATATTTGAAATAACATTAATGTTTCTTACTAGAATCTTCCTTGCCAAAATTTTTGTGTGGATTTGGATCTTCTTTATTTGGAATCCCTCTATTTTCTTCAATTTAGACTTTTAAGGTACTACCATGTGAATAATTTAAAATCTTATTGCTAAGCTTTATTTCCTCTATTTAGAAAAAAGAAAAAGGAAAACTCCAATTTTAAACCATCTCTTCTATTTTTTATACTGCATCTTCAATAATCCATATGATAATATCTTAAAAACATAAATTGAGGAAAATGAAGAGATCCAAAATGGGGAGCATCCAAATCCCTCTACTAGCATACTCAAAATAGATATGCTAAATTTGTTCCAGTGCCTTTCTAATTTCACTTTCGAATAGGTATTCGATTCCAAAGTGTTGCAATTGATCAACCGCATTAAGTGTTTGTAGAGGTTTATCTACATCAACAATTATATCCCTCTTACTTCTTCTTTCAATTCATTGATTTTCCTTTCACATTCGATGCCATGTTAATCGTTCTACAAAAGAAGACAAGAATGAAAATAAATACAATTTGAAGCAATTTTTAACTACTTCCCGTACTAACAAGTGGAATTACTTAATGTACATCAATTAGGTTAGTTGTCATCATAAATGAAACTTGATACAACAGAGATTTATTATTATTATTATATAAAAACACAACCTGGTTTATTCATGCTTTTGAAATTTAATAACCTGTGTGTATTGCTTTTTAAGGAAATATATGATTTGTACTATTTTTAGGGGAAAAGGAAAAAATGCAAAAAAATAAAATAAAATAAAACTACAAAAATGCAGCCTCTAGAAAAATTATCCAAAAAATACAGTATTCGAAATCGCAATTGAAATCACCTCTTCAAAATGTGATTTCCACGACCATATAAGTCATCCGTCCCTTCTTCCAATTTCTTCAATACTCTCTCTCTCTCTTCAACTATTTGAGAAAACCCTCTACCAAAATCAGCTATCTAAGTCCCTATTTTTATGAATTAATCATAGAATCGAAGTAATTGCATGATATAAATCTATATTGTGGAAAGTTTTCTGGAAACAGAGAGACAATTGATGCACTAACATTGCTTTCTCTCTCTAGACATCAAAATGGAAAATTGTATGATTTTTATTCGTTTTAATTTGTTTTAAGCATACTTTTTATGAAGAAATAATTTTATGACTTGATGCATGATGATATATTGTTAGAAATTGATAAATTATGGCATAAGTGTGTATGTTTGTATGTGATATGTTATTTTAAAATTTACTATGAAAAGATATGATTTTTACCCTTTTTGATTCATTTTAAGTATATACTTTTCGAAGAAATAGTGTTATAAATTGATACATCATGATACATTGTCATATACTAGTAATTTTATAATCATTTTTATTCGTATTATCTATGTGATATGTTATTTTTTAAAAAAAAAAATATACTAATTATTGTAAATTATAACACATATATAATGATGTTACTAAGAAATTAGTTGTAAATTATGCTCATTAGCTTTGATAATATTAGTTGTGAAAAAGGAATTAGTGGTACAACAAATAATATAAATATCATTATTTACTAATATTTTATGCAACAAGACTCATTAGCTTTCATAATATTAGTTGTAAAAAGAAATTAGTATCTACTAGTATAAGGTAGTAGTTGTATATGTGTATACTAAAGTTTATGCAACCGATGTGGTAAACAGGTGTACAATAGATAATATGAGATAAGTTTGTTATGTTAGTGAAAATATCATGGAAGGAGAGTATAGGGTGCAGTATAACAGGCGCTCGAGAATAGTAGTCGGAGTTCTATTTTGGAGCTACGTATGACCAGGTAATTGAAATGATATGTAATCGACTTTGGGTTAACATGACAACACATCACCGATTCATAGATGCCTTCTCGTAAGCGGGACCTGGGATATTTCCATCAACAATGATTACGATATCCAATAGTTGATGACTTCCTTAGTAAGGCATGGTGGAGTTAGCAATTTTGTGAAAATATATATTGAAATTCATAAGTTGAACCTACCATCGATAGCCCCTGTCATAGTTGGGGATGATATCAGACGACGCAACGATAATATTGGACTACAAGTTGAAACCAGGGTGTTTGAATCTCAAGCAATCCCATAGAGGAATGTACTGAACACTAGTCGCATGTCTAGTGAACCTAATGTCTTAATTATTTATGAGTCAAATAGAGATACTGATGTGGAGAATGAATTGGAATTCGCTAACATTGACAAAGATTTTACCGATATAGATTGTAATGTAAACATTAGCTCGAGTGAATGCTGGTTATAAGGGAGTGGTGGAAGCACAAGGGTTACATGGATGAAATGATTGGAGGCATAGGTTATCAACATTTGTGGACGTGGTCGGGATGTCAGAACCTATGCCTTTCTATATGTCAAGTATAGGGGATGGATTGGTGGCTAATGATAGTATAAGTGGTACCGAATGGAGCTTCAGCAATGAATTGAAGGTGGGTATGTAGTTCGAGAATAAAAAATATCTACAGACAGCTGTGAGGCTACATCATGTTATGAACCACTATGACTTCATCGTAAAGGAGTTCAAATCGACGTTATGGTGTATTAGATGCGTTGAATGGGAAAAGGGCAATAGGTAGAGACTTTGAGCTTGTAAGAAGCAACATACATGATGCTTTGTGATACCCAAGTTCTTAGGTCCACACACATGCCTCAATCCTATAATTAGCTAGGACCACTTGAAATTGGACTCAAACACGCTATCCTACTTTCTGATTAAGGATGTTCAAGAGTCACCGAGCATTAAGATAAGACACTTGCAGGTGACTATTTGCAAGCCATACGATTATATTGTCCACATTAAGAGAATTAGGGAAGCGAAGCACAAAGCAATTGAATAAGTTTCCAGTAAGTAGGAAGAATCGTATGCGGTGTTCCCACATCATGGGCGAAGGAGTCATGCAGATGCACCCTTCTTCGGTCCTCATACATGGATCATTCTCGAGTGTTTATTGCTAAGACAGTGGGCAAATCACACAACTAGATGCAACTCGGATGGTTCAACTACAAGACAATGTAGAACCTTAAGATACTCAACCACTGCCTTGATGTCAACATCAATGTTATTAGCTTTATGTATTTCACTTCTAATTTACTTTCTTTATTTTTGAAACACTATTGAGTTATTTCGACGGTTTACTTACATTTCGTTTAATGGTTTCATTTATTCATAATTTAAAGTTATTTAAAATTTTCAATATCGATTCAAAATGCGTACCTGTGTAGTATTGAACTTGAACATAATCGAATATCTCATAAATAAATAATCGGATATAATTTCATTGATTGACTAAAAAAAATTGACTGTCTACTAAATATCACACGTCGAATACGTTTTCAAATAAAATCTTGCATGGGCTCCACTAAATTTAAGGTAATACAATTTTCAACTGCTATCATATATAGACTCAGCTAAATTTAAAGTGAAAGGATAGACGAAAATGTAAAATGTAGGTGTATTTAAATAATTTCTACTAAAATTGGCTGTTGGGTGGATGTGTAAAATTTGTACTGAAATTACCTTTTGAAGAAACTATTTTAATACAAATTGAACTCACCTCTTAAATAGGCGATTTCAAGTGCAGTATTTATAAGATTATTTTCTTAGATACCGCATTTTTGTAATTTTTTTTTTTTTACATTTTTTTTTTCCTTTTCCCCTATTTTCAATTAAGTAATTGTGTCAATTAATAGCTTAAAATGGCACATGCAACACGCATGTATCCCACCAATAGCACTTCAAGTTATGTATATATTATTCAATAACCATAAATTAAAGAAAAACATGCACTTTTCGTAATATAGTTTGAAGAGAGTTTTTTTTTTTAGGAAAAAAAAAAGAAGAATTATATCTTAGTAAATTTTATGTGATTTTGGGTCTTATAAGGGGAACACTTGCATATGGCTTAACGATAAACAATACATGTTATGCAATTACAAAATAAATAAATAATAATAATACACGAATCAATAAACAACAAAAATGTGAAAAAGCATGCAGATCACGCTTTTATGATTTACCTTTATTGTTATTATGTTTTTCGTATGCACAAGTATATTTGAAATGAAAATGCAGTAAGAATAAACAACTTGATGAATAGGATCAAATCTTGTGTCATACCAGCGAATCATCATCAGCATACTTGCAAAAGTAATCCCCCCAGACGCTGGGTGGAAAATCAGCCACTCGCCTCTCAACGGCGTCGATTGAGGTCAAAATCGAATCATTTCACTAGAGTTTCAAGCCTTATAAAGACTAATTCAGAAAATGTCAAGTCTTTTTTTCTGAAAAATGTTAAGATTTTCTCTAAGTGATCTTAACAAGTAAAAGAAAACAAGGTAACTGGTCTCTGAAGAATATTTTCACTTAGACAAAGCAAACTATAATATTGTATATAAGAAATAGCCATATGCAGTGCAATATATCTTTTATAGTTACTATTTAAAGAGCTCCCTTTCTAGGACATTACACTCAGGATGGCTCTTACAACCGCCTTAACCAGTCAGGCTTGAAACAACTTGAATTATTGTTGTAATTTTTGGAATTATTTATTTAAACAAACTTAAGTATCTGATTTCTTAACGAATTTGAACTTAAGCCTATAATTTTTAGATTTAATAAAAGTTTGGCTCGACTTGAGTTTAATAATTTTTAAATGAACCAAGCCGAATCCTTTAAAAGCTTGATTTGCTTATTTACAACTCTAATTAAATTTGGTCTAGCTTTATCAAATTTTATTAAATTTGAACTTTTCCAATTCTCTTTAAAGTCCAACTTTTACTTAATGCTATGCTTTTATAAAGCCAATACAAGTTTGAATTGCTCCTCCATTATCAATCGAAAAAGATTTATTTTGAAATTAGCTCGTATATATATACGATGTAATTCATCACATGATTTTTTATTAGCATTTTTCATGATTTTTGTTTAACTACCATCATTAGATTTGGCCATTACTTCACTATCAGTTTCCATCATCGCTTATAGTGTTACAAGTCACTTATTCCGACCTCTGCTATAATATTTAACCACTACCTAGCTTTAGTTTTAACAAATATGAAAAGATTCGAAAAATCGTTATTGTTGAAATCAGTGAAGAGGTCGTGTTCATAAATAGTAGCATAGACACATCATAAACATCGACAATAACCTTTAAAAAAAAAAGGAAAGGTTACTATTTAAGATAACTTTTTTCCTTCCGAAACCATATTGTGGTTCAAAATAAGCTTTCGATATCCACAAGTAACATTCTCGTACCCGTCTCTAGCACAAGGAAGGTTTAATCTATCTTGAATTACGATTCTTTCAATCATCCAATCACACATTTAAATAATTAATAAAGTGAAATTTTTTAGCTGTATATTTCTATATTATCTTTAATATTTAAGTGAGAAGAAGAAAATAACTATTGTATAACTATTATTTAATTTCACAAATTTTAGTATAAGATTTTATTATATTTCTTTCTTTCTTCTCTCTCTCTTTCTTTCTCTATTCCATATTGTTGTAACTGTAAATATAATTTACATTCATAATTTTAATATTTTTGTTTCAATCATATAAAGACTTTTTATATTCCTCTCCTATTTATCTACCTACTTTCTATTAATAATTACACTGTAAACCATTTAAAAAGTTCTACCCAATTAAAAATTTTCAAAGATATCTAGAAATATATTGTTCCAATTGAAAAAACTTATATTTTAACTGCAAAAATTAAGTTTTAAAGCACATCGAATGTTTGTGTGTGTGTGTGTGTTTTTCTTTCTAATTTTTGACACATGTATTAAAAGTGCATAGTCTGCTCCATATATATATATATATATAACACTTCTTAAAAAACAGGGGTCTATTGATAACAATCCAATTTCATTACGGGAAAGCCTATTACTTGTTAATTACAATTAAGTTCCTTTAGTTTCATGTACTATTACCTTACATAATTAAGTTCATTCACTATTAAAACTGAAGCATATTAGCTCTTACTTTCCCACATGCTTTATAATATAAAAAGTAGCCAGAAGAAAAAAAAGGAAAAACAAAGCATGCGCAAACGCATTAGTATAGAAAAAGATTCGATTGTATTGGTACATGATTGATTCGTAACTTGTAAATATTATTAAAATTTTTATATATAATGATATTTATAAATTATAAATATTATATAATAAAACTATCCGTCATCAATTTATCACTATTATATACTGAAATATCAGTAGTACTCATCCATTACTTTTTATAAATATAGATTACTAGTATTAATGAATTTTTTTCCTTGCCGAAATGGAAAACCACGTCATCAAGCCCTGCAGCTTAAAATTGCCGACTAAAAGAAACAAACATGGAGGGAAGTTTAGGTGATTCTATATATCTTTCTTTATTAAGTACTTTTTAGAGCTTTCTATAAAGATGTGGATGCTATAATATATATTAATAGGCATAGGTAGTTTTATATATCTTTTAGATCTACTTAACCGAAATACGTATAGCTATACTATTCTTAGAATGGTTCTAACGGAATCTCTTGACTGATCACACACGAACGAAAGTGAATTATTGATGTAACTGTTGGGTTTCAGATTTAAAATCTACTTGTAGGATATACTTGATGATGTGGTACGGTGGAAAGATTGGAAAAGTATTTGTCTTATAGCAGATGATTTAGACGGGGTCCACAGCTGTAATATCTAGTATTCCTTGAGCAAACTTCATCGGTTAATATTAAATTTTTCATAAATAAAGAAATATAACTAAGTGCATAGTGGGCCTGAGCAATAAAACATGTTTACCATGGAAAATGTTATATTTAGCGTTAAAAATTGCATATTATAAGTGTTGACGGTGAATATTAGTTTCCGGTGTTCAAGAAAAGTTAGGAAAAAAGAATGTAGGGAATAGGAAAAATAAAGTGACTAAGAAAGGTTATCGAGCGATCCCCGAGCTATATTTATAGTTGAGGCTTCATAACCGTCCTAGCGTGATGGTTGGCGCATTTATCGCATGCTACATATGATAAGCCACATTCGGATTTCAAGGAAGTGGGGTACTGAGTGGTTACTTTGTCTAGTAACCACTACATCGTTTGCGCCCTCGTGTTAATTAAAATTTTTAATGTATTGACTTGGGAGCATTTGACTCGTGATTCAAGCTTTAGCCTCAGAAGTCTCAGCTCCGAGTTATCCTTCAGTTATTCTAAGCTCTTCCATATAGTTTGAGCTCTTACTTGAGGTTTAGGTCTAGCCTTGCTGTAATATAATCTATTTATTCCTTCTTTCTAACTTTAATTTGGCTAACTAATATAGAACAAACGGGGCCTAAATAGCTCAATCCAAATCCCTAGGAGGTTACCCTTTGCCTAATGGGACTTAAGTGAAAATCTCCTATCAACAATGGAATATATTCTGAATGAAAATAGTCACAACCTATACTTATAAAGTAAGTAAAGGATATTCATCTTGGAAATGTTTACACTCTTATGGGTCTTTTTATAAGTATCCCATATAATCCACCAATAAAATATTGCTAATAGGAAAATTATACTAAAAGTTATCAACGTTTGGAAATTAGTTTAAATAAGGGATTAATATTTCAGTTCATGGTTAAAATGAATAATCATTGTTATAATACCGTCAATTCCAACTGACGTGATGGTTATCTACCATGTGACACTATCATGGCACCGACTTATCATACACGTAACACTTACAAGTATGAGTAAATAATAAATATAATAAGTATGTTATATGTATGCAATATTATATGTATATTATATGCATAATATATATTATATATGTACATAATATAATATAAAATGCATGTAGTAATATCTATTTAAATATAAAATAAAAAAGTAAGAAAAAAATCACAAAAAAATAAAAAATGAAAAGGGCCATGTAAGAACCCTTTTTATAGCTCATTATATACATATTATTTTCGTAAATTTTCTATTTTTTTATGCTATAGTTGTATATATATATATATATATATTATGTTTAATTATAGAATTTTGTCATACTTATTATATCTAATTATAATATTTTTTATATTTATGATTTTTTTTTACAATATTTCTTTTTTTTTCATTTTTTATATTTATTTGTTATTTAATTATATATGTAAGCGCAATGTAAATGCCACTTGGTAGAGTTAACGATGTTATAACGGTCATCCCTTATTTTAACCATTGATTGAAACGTTGATCTCCAAATATTTATCACCTCTAGTGTAATTTTCCCTATTGCTAATTGGTATAATTAAACTTAGCAAAGTTGGTGCTAAGGATTTGGTCTGGAGCAGGTCTAACTAACCAATCCTTACTTTGGATTGCTTTTATGTTATCAAGAGTAGCCTATAAGGATTTGGTCTAAAGCAAGTCTAACTAGCCAATCCTTGCTTTGGATTGCTTTTATGTCATCAAGAGTGGTTTGTAACCATATTGCTTTAAGCCTTGTGGTTGGTTACAGGCAGGGGCAAGGTTGGATTGGGTTTAGAGAATCTAAACCCAAAATTGCCTATCAATAAGAATGAATAGTCATAATATATTAAACAAAATAAGTAAAAAGAAAATATTTAAGGGTATCCTAAAACTTGTAGATTTTAGAGAGTACATGTTTCAAAGTGGTTAAGTAGATCTAGTTCCTATTTCTAAAACCTTTACTTATAAAAAAGTGTATCAAACATGTATTCTTAATTGATTCACTATAGACATGCTCCTTTCTAGTACATCCATTGTAATTCATGTGGTTTTCAGCCAATGCAACACATAAAATACAAGCAAGTTCGTAATATTGACATAGTGATACGTAGCATATGAATCATAATTTGGCTTAATCTAGCCTTTAAATCATTTCAACATATAATAGGGATTATAGTTATAATAGATTTTTGAAATGAATTTATAAAGGAAACTTAGATTTATGGAGCTCTTTGTTTTTTATCTTTTATTTTTTTTCGGTAATAAGCATAACATTAACCATAAGCACAACAAAGTAACCAATATTCAAAAGAACAACAAACACAAAAACACTAGCCTAGTTGGGTGCTTTCACAACCCATTTG
Organism: Lumnitzera littorea; assembly: GCA_024138015.1. Taxonomy (NCBI): domain Eukaryota; kingdom Viridiplantae; phylum Streptophyta; class Magnoliopsida; order Myrtales; family Combretaceae; genus Lumnitzera; species Lumnitzera littorea. Next base: position 116,896,637 of record JAMXBB010000001.1, read on the forward strand.
CTAGGCATCAACAACACTTTAATTTATGCTAGAGTTATAAATAACTAAGTCTGACAAAAATAATAGGAACATAAAGCCAAAACTAAAGTTCGTATCCATCTTGAGTCCTTCCTTTGTCAAGGTGTCCACAACTTGATTGGCATTACAAGTGGCCCCGTAAAAAATGAATATGAGTGAATTTATCCATCTAATCAATACAATGCTTGATAATGGCCAAGCTCGAGCTATTCCCTATACATCCTTTTTCAATAAGGTCAATGGTATTTGCACAATCCAATTTGATAATAATATTATCCCAACCATTATCTATTACCAATTGAATAACATACATAAGGCCTACATTTTCACTTTAACCGAGACAACCCCAACTGATTTCTTGGATAAGCCCCCTATGATTGGATCCTATTAGTCTCTTCCAACTATTGGTGCCAAAGCCTTTGTACCTTACTAGTCTACTACTGAATTGCAATTTAATTTAGTACATCTCACTAGTGGTTTCATCTAATAACATGGGAATTTCAAATTAGTTCCTATTCACTTCTATCTTTTTTTAATTGCCCACCATTCATGCACTTCCTTTTGAACTGGACCCCTCTAATTATGTCCATTTGATCCTTGATTGAAAATGGAGGCATTCCTTTCTCTCTAAATTCTTCTTAATGCAAATAGGAAGACAACAATCCATAGATAAGAGCTAATGTTCCATGGAACCTTCCTGATGTAAGCGTTTTGTCGTATCCAATCATGGAAGGTTCTTGCTCAAGCAGGGTTGAATGCCATCCCCAAAACTGCCTGGCGCATCTAGTAACTGAACACATCATAAACAAATGGTCACAATTTTCAACATTATTTCTACAAAAGACATTGTTGATCCATCGTTATTCCCTTCTTAACTAGGTTTTCTTTTGTATGCAACTCATTCTAAGCGATTTGCCATTAGAAATGTTATATGCGTGGGATTGTAGGAGTGTATCAGATCTAATCCCATTTCTCGATGCATGAATAACCCCCTGTGTAAGCTCTATAATTGTAGGATCAGATTTGGTATGTAAAATTTAAGGCAATCGGTTAAAGAATTTGATCGATCCTAAATTATAAAACAAAGTTAGAAATATTAGTAAAAGCGATCCCGTAAGTTTGAATTAAGAAAATATGTAATAAAATAATAGAATATTATAATATCAAATTTTAAGTATATTACTTGTTATTTATCGGAAATATGTAAAATAAGTTCTAATAATTAATGAGTTGCTAGAGATAAATTATATATACACTAAAAATCATAAAATAACATAAATAATATTTAAGAGTATTTACTTGTACTCTATATGTATTTACGCGTACTCTATATGTATTTACGCATATATAAAAATACACGAAATTACTTAAAATACCTAAAAAATACTAGAAAATGTTAAATAATTAAAGAAAATTATAAAAAAAAGTCAACAAAAAATCAGAGAAGCAGGAAATGATCCAAATCAAGGTCATGGTAGTTGAGGGAAGAAAGAAAAAAAATTGACTAATTAAATTAACACACTTGAAAAGTTAAATTGGAAGAGGATAAAGCAAATGTCAACTCCAATTAATGCACTAAAATTCCCTAAGAGCTCTATATATAGCCAAACTCCATCAAAAGCTCATTTGGTCTATTTATAATCTTAGAAAATTGGAGAGAACCAAAAAAGGGAGAAAATTAGGGTTTTTCAAATTTTTACAAAAAATTTATGTAGTAGGGGTAATTAAACTAAACCCACAAACCACCACCAATTAGAACCGAACCGCCACTACCACCATACCCTACACCCACCGCTTGGACTAGTCAACACCTAATGGACTGTTGTTGGTGGCTAGAAGTCTAACAATTAGGTGAGTCTAAATTCCAACCGATTTTGTGTAAATTATTAAAATTATTAATTTTATCCATAAAATTATGAATTTTATTATTCTTGCGTTTTATTGTATGTAGATTTAGGAAAAAATATTGATTAGATTTAATTACATCTAAAATTATGGGTTACTTAAAAAATTGAACAAAACCAAACGTGTTTTAATTTATAATTAAATAGCTTTAGGAGTGTAATTTTGGACTCAAAATTTTTATGTAAACTACTTAGGTGATATAGAATAGTATGACGAAGCTCTTTTCTAGAAATTAATTTTCAAATTTTTTAAGTGATTTTTAAGCCCTTCAAAATATGTATATAATTAGGGATTTTTGGAGTTAATTAATGATTAATTGACTAATTACTAAATTAGGGATTTTAGGATGTTCATATCTGATGTGGTATGATAAATGTGGTATTTAGGGAGTTAGATGTGGTTATTAGGGGTTTTATGTAATAAATATAGGTAATTTTGCTAACATGTGAAATTGGAATTATAATAACTATAAAATATTAGGTCAAAATGGATAATATAATAATAGTATTAATATGTATTAAATCTAGTACAAAACTTAAATTTGGGTAATTATAAGAAAAATGTAAAATTTTTTCAGATTAAAAGTAAATTCGGTATACTAATAAGAATTATAATATACTAGGTAGACTAAAATATTAATTTAAGACCAAAAATAATATTTAGGATACTTGAGCTTAATGTGATTAATTTCACATTAAGGTTTAGAATACATTTTTAGGATTTATGTAAAATACTAGTAATTAGAATTGATTTAGAACTTGAATCGGGATCAGATTCGAAAACTAAATTTTAAACTAACCTAAAATGAATTAATAACGAATAATACGAATATATGAAAAGTTGAGCTAAATCATGACCTAGAATATATATATATATATATATATATCATTAAGATATAAATACTAAATGATGTATTTATATTATAAGATGCACGAAGATGAGTCAACTTGCGACTGGTCAAGTGTATGACCATGGATTCCAAGTAAGTTAGGTTTAATACTTCATCGTATTTTAGAATACTATTTTAGAGTACTTAAAAACTTAGGATGGTATTTGACTATGTTTATAAGTAGTTATGTATACATGTGCTTAATTATTTGATTTCGTACTAAATTCTATGTTGTATTTGGTGATTGATGTGAATGGAATAGTATGATATTATTTGATCACCCTAAATCATACTTAATTATAACCGGCTTAAATACCCTAATTAGACATGCATTGCAAGCCTTTAAGGGATCATTAGAATTTTTTAACCAAACACTGACACCTTCGAAAAAAATAGCGTTGAATAGCATAATGGTCTTTTTCTCATCCTTAACTGAATTAAGTGGCAAGAAAAGAGGTCGTAGTGAGGATAAGGGCATTGGTTTAAAGGATAGTCTTGGAGGGGTGGAAACGGTGTCTCCATTGCACAAACATAGGTTTGGTTATGAGCTATTGCATTAACGGAAACTCTTCAACCCGGATTAAAGTAAATGAAATTACTCTGATTTCACAATGGACTGGACCATATTGTGTGATGGCACTTGCTTGTTGCCTTACATATAATTAATTGTTTAATAACCTTATTTATGTTTGTTATACTTTCATAAGTCTTCAACTTAACTTGCCAAGCTGTGGTTACTCATACTCATATAGATTTTATTGCATGTTCTAACTTCTGACTGATATGCCATGATACAATTATCTTGAGGTCAGTTCTCTTTTGAAGCTATGGGAAGTAAGGATCAAATGACTATACGATTGAGTCTTTTTAACATCTTAATAGTACTTTTAGGTATATGAACTGAGATGCGAGATGTATATTAGTCAACTACTGTAGTATGTATAATTTCCTAGGATTCTAAGACAATATGGATGTAATTATATATATATGAATGATAGTTCTAACTTTTTATGTAAATTTTAGCTTAAAATTTAATTAAACTATTTACTTCAAAACGAGGAGTTGTTGATGTCTTGTGTAAATTATATATATAGTAAAGACTGTGAAGTCAGTAACTATCATAGGTTGGTTCATACAACAAGATTTGTTGTGACTTTGCGACTTCGGGGTGTAACACCCTTCCTCCTTATACAACATACCATATGTTATCTTACATTGAACTTCGCTATTAGCATTGTGCAGCCAAGTCATGTTATTGCAATCTTTTGTAACTATTTATACATAGATAAGGGGGTCAATTGCATACTGTCCCACCTCTTGACCATGCATCAGACTAGAATTTAGCTTTTGCTACTTTATTAAGAGGGATCACCATATTATTAACCAGCTAATTGTCTTGTTGTTTGAGGAAATTAAAGAAGCCCAATCCTTTTAATAAGTTATGTCCATAGAACATTTTTGTCATGAATGCATTATGCAAGTTCGACAAAGTTTGTTTTGTTTCTTCTTTGCAAATCCATAACCCTCAAGCCTCCATCTTCTCTTAATCGTTTAACTCGATCCCATCATATCCAATGAATTTTCCTTTCTCCTTCTCTGTTTCTCCAAATGAAATTCCTATAATGCTATTCTAACTGTTTGGATAATTTTTTTAGGAAAAGGTACCATTTGGGAGTAGTAATTACTTTGTTGTGACCAAAAGTTTCCTTACTAGCACACTTAAGAGTTTTGCTTTCCATCTAGATAACTTTCTCCTTGTTTTTTCGATCAAGAAGGGCATGTCTTTAGTATTTAAACTTCCTCCCATTTTGAGTGGCAATCCAACATATTTTCCCCATTCGACATTCCTGTTGATAACAAAAACACTATAAATCTAGTCTTGTTGGTTTAAAAGGGGTATTTATCAAGAAAATGGTGCTTAATTTACCATACTTCACCTTTTGGCTTGACATGAACCTAAATCTATTCACAACCTAATGCATTAATCTAGCATTTTCCATTATGGCCTCTCTAATTAAAACCAAATCATCTACAAAGAACATGTGAGAGAGTTTAGTATGTGATCCCCTTATCCAAATCAATTTCTAGCTTCCATTTTGCGCCAATTCATTAATGCTCCTACTTAATATTTCCAGTGTAAGGATGACTCATCTATGGGGACATAGGGTCTCCCTATCGTACTCTTTTACTTGGATAAAATTCTTTCAGCATTATCCCATTGAGCAACACCCATAGGAAACTTGTTGACAAAAAAGATTCGATAATTTGTATTCATTTGTTAAGAAAACTAAGGCTAAGTAATGCATTTTAGATGTAGTCCCATTCCAGGCAATCGTATGCTTTCTTGAGGTCTAATTTTATCATCATCTAGGCATTCTTACCCCTCACCCCCACCCCTATCCCCTTTTTTATGCTTTAAGGAGTGCAATAGTTCTTAGAAGACAATGACATTATCTTTTGTAGATATTCCTAGTACAAAGCTTAACTGCTTAGGGTTGATTATCTTTTGGACGTAGGGCTAAAGTTGATTGACTAGAACTTTTCCCATTGTCTTATAAATTGCTGTGCATAGACTAATATGTTGGAAGTCTTGCAATAGGTTGGCACCATCTTTTTTAGGTATCAATATCAGTAAAGTTTGGTCCTTATCATGTTGAATAGTTCTTGACAGCCAAATATTGGCCATAATGTTGTAGACTAAATCACCTACCACATGCCAACATTACTTATGGAATTGAGAGTGTAAACCATCTACCCCCAGTGATTTTGAATTTGCTGCACTCCACAATGCTTATTTCACCTTTGTTCGAGTTACATCTTTCAATAAATCTATAAGACTTCTTTAGTCAAACAACTACCATTTAGGCATCTACATTAGTAGGGTTTGTTTAGACAACATCCTCTCCATATAAAATAATTTTGAGAAGAAATTAGTTGCCATATTTTCCAAAGTTTGGTGAACCATGATCTAATTACTGCCGTCATCAAATAGCCTTACTATTCTTCCTTTTGCTCTTCTTGCCAAAGTTGAAGCATAGAAGAATTTTGTGTTACATTCCCCATCTATTAGCCATTTTGCTCATGCTTTTGCAGTCCAAAGTTTCTCCTCATGATTTAATGTCTCCTTTAATACTGGCTATAAAGAGTTTTCCATATCTAGTAAGGCCTGGCTAGGGTTGCTACGGATCCTTCCTCAGATGAACTCAATTTTCTCTTGCAATTATTTTTTCTTCACATGAATAATCCTAAAAATTTCTCTATTCCATTCCCGAAGTTTAGCTACAAATGAGTCTAGATTGCCTCTTATTTTATTTGTTGATAAATTTCAACGTAATGCCACAAACCTTTTGAATCCAATATGCTCCAGCCAAATTGGTTGGAAATGGAAAGGCTAGAGTTCCCTTGGTTCCAATCTAATAGATTGGTGGGTATTCAAAATCAAATGGTACTCTTTGTAAAAATAAGATATTTATCCTATTAAAATTTATTTCTTAACGTAAAATTTACTTATCAAGAAGGCATGTTAATTTAAAATAATCTTTCTTAATTGTAACTGGATTTGCATTAAAACAGAAAAAAAAAATCATTTTTTCATGTGATAAAGTATCTTAACTTTCAAATTTTTTTATTTTAGTACCTAAATTTAAATTTTTTTTTCATTTTAATACTTTAACTTTGAAAATGAGACCTACCTTTGTTATGATGAGCAGTATTGTAACATGATAGAATAATAGAATAAGTACATCAACTTTCATTTTAGTGCTCAAACTTTTATCTTTTTCTTTTTGGTACCTCAACTTTTAAAAAGTGTTGAGTTCTCTCTTAACAAATTTTGATAATAACCAAAAGGCTTTAAACAGATCTAACAAATATATTAAGTATGCAAGACAATTTAGAGTGACATTGGATTGAGGAAGAAAATGAAGTTTGTAAACTACTTGGTCATAATTTATGTTAGCATATAGGTCAAAAAGTATATTAGTAAAAGAACATAACCGTATTAATAGAATTTAGAATCATGATTAAAAAGTTATTCTGAGCCAATCTTTGAATAATTTATATTAACTAAGTTGGACAAGTTTTTTTAGTGAAGATTGAGCTCCACTTTTATTGAGTATATTAAGGAGGTATGCTCAATTCCATTCCATTAAGTTTATTTAAGTCCATAGGGATTTGAAGGTAGATTTATATTTATCCTTTGAATGTTCAAGAATTAGATTTGAGGAGATGATTTCAATAATTAAGTGCAAAGTTCATTTTGGAAGATTATTATGCTAACAAGGATGGAAAGTCTCTAGAAATACTAAGTAAGGTTGTTCATCTTTGAAAGGAATTAGTAATTATGATAGGAAGATTAAAATTCAAGAAAAGTGAACTTGCTGATATGATGCATAAGTGTTATCAGGTTTGAGTCAAGTGAGATATACTAGGAAGTTCAAATCTTACCTTGGATAAGGGACTTTGTGTATTGAATTTAAAAAGATCAGAGCTACAAATTTTTAAGATAAGGCTCAATATTTTTAGATTCTATCTATAGCATAATAGAAAAAGATGAATCATACTCTAAATCCGATATGCTTCAACTATAGGTCGATTTATGCAAACTTTAAGGAGATATTTTTTCATTAATTCAAATTTTAAATAGATATGTGAGTGGTCTATTATCTCAAAGGATTTTGAAGCTAAGATATGGTTCAACAAGATATAATCAAATTTATTCAAGCTTATCCAAATTACAAGATATTTGGTTTCTAAATTTTTGAAATTCAATAGACTCTTGAAGCTCTTGGATTAGATTTAACAAGTTATAATAGTCAAAATAAATTAAGTCCTTCATAGAAGACAACAAGAAATTACAAAAATCCTTCAAATTTTCTAACAATAAAATAAATCCTATTTTCTTGGGATCTTTATTCAACCAAAAGAGAAGGCAGCTTGAAGACGATTTTTCTCAAAAAAAAAAAAACATGGTACTAGCCGTTTCTATCTATCACTCCAAGGAACAATACAATATAAGTCGAGTTATAGAAGAAATAAAAAACAATGAAGAACAAAATAGAATACTATACTATTTCTTGCATACAAGTGCAGACAATTGCATTATTATTGCACTTTAGCATATCGGTTTAGTTTTTTTCCATGATTTTTTTACCCATTATTCTTTTTTTTTTTTCATGTAAATTCTACATATTGTTTTTCCTCTCTTTACATGTTGTTTCTCCTATAATTATTTGTGTCTAATTTATGAAAAAAGATTCAATTGTACTAATACGCTACGTATATTGATGAATGATATACAAGTATCAATAAAAATTTAATATGTAACAATAAAAAAACGTATTTTTTGAAAAGGTATCAATTATATTTTCATGTGTTAGATTTTTATTAGTATTTTTGTCCCCACTCTAAAAAAGATTTAATGGTACTAATACGCTATGTATATCGATGAGTGGCTTGGAATTACCAATAAAAATCTAATACGTGATAATGAAGAAACGTATTTTTTCCTCTCTTTACATATTGTTTCTCTTATAATTGTTCATGTCTAATTTGTGAAAAAATATTCAAAGGTACTAATATGTTATGTATATCGATAAGTAATGTACAAGTACTAATAAAAAAGCTACATTCACTAGGCTATGCTCTTTTTCTTATTTTCTTTTCAATTTGTAAGAAGAACCCAAATTAGGAAAAAATATTTAATAATATTACCTACCAGAAGTATGTACAAATGGTTAAGGCTGTGAAAAAACTAAGACAAACCAAGTTTCCAAAGGCTTAGGCTTAGCCCATTTAAAAATTACTAAACTCAAGCTTAAGCTAAGTTTTTAATCCAGCTTCAAATTGAAGTTCGAGCTTGGCTTGTTTACTGATTGAGCTCTTGAGCAAAGCCAAGCTAAGCTGAATTGAACTGAGTCTAAAGTAAGCCGATCTTGAGCCTATTAACGAGCTTAAATATATAAAATTAAGAAATGTATAAATAAATGCATTAACAAATAGTGAACAAAAATTAGATTATATATTATATATTATCCTATAATATATTATATTATATAAATATTAGCCTTTAAATTTCAATAATATATAATATTTACAAAATTTGTAAACCTACTCACAAGCTTAAATAAGCTTGCTCACTAGCTTGAACTAGGGCACAAGCTCAGCTCGTTTAAGTAAACAAGCTTCGTAATGAGTTTTATCTTAAGTTTGAGCTTAAGTTATTTACTCATGAGCTTCTAAACGAGCTAGAGAAGCTCATGAGTAGTTTAACTTATTTGTAGCCTTACAAATTGTGGGTATGGTGGATAAATATTGATAGAATTTAGACATATGGATTAAACTATATAAATGGTAGTTTTTTTAAAAACCATCTATTACTATTATTATGTGTTTAAATATTGTTAATACTTACCTCTGCGTAAATATACACATTGTGTGTAAATAAAGCTTTTTGATCAGGTCCTAAATAACCAATCAGATAATTTGGCATGACAGAGAAAAACTTGCAACATGAAGGAACTTAACTGGAGAAGAAGAAAACAAGAGAAAGTACTTACCACAGGACTTATCGACCGGAAAAGAGGAGCAACCGTGTGCAAATCATTATCAATGTCCGCATCATCGCACACAAAATAGATATTGTGAATTTGTTCCAATGCCTTTCCTATTTCACTTTCAAATAGGTATTTAGTACCAAAACGTTGCACTTGATTGATTATATTTAGTGTTTTCAGAGGTTTATTTGCATCAATAGTTATCATCTTACTTACTTCTACTTTCAGTTCATTGAATTTCCTCTTACATTCGATGTCATGCTCATTCTGCACACAAGAAGAGAAGTATCAAGATAAATGCAAGTAGAAGTTTATTTATGTATATAAAGATTTCTTTTAGTAATTAAGATATTGATTCGGTTTGTTTAAGTGATCCAAATAAAATCTTCACGAAAAAAATAAAATAAAATAATACAATCTTCTTCCAGATAAGTATAGACCCGTCGCTTTTGTCTCAACCAAACATCCATCGGCCCGAGTTAGAAAAATATAATTGGAGGTTTATTAGGGCTTATAGTGAAGAAGGATATGGCTTTCACCTCTGTTGAAGCAATTCTGGTCTAATATTAATTCGAGTGAAATGACTGCTTAGTTTCATTTCTTCACTTCTGTAAGTCCGCAGAAAGGATAAATGTCGTCGTTTGAGAAATGTTACTATGTTATAGTGTTACCATTTCTTCACTTCTGTAAGTCCGCAAAAAAGGATAAATTTCTTCAAAGAAAATTACTTTTTTTTTTTATTAATTTTTCCTTTTAGTTTCGCCGACAATCAATACACAGAAAAAAAAAAATGGAAATGGAATGGCCCACAAAATTTTGCCTTTTTTTTTTATTGCAGTTAACTTTAGTTTCGATGGTGGTAAAGAAAAAAAGAAAAATTTAGTTTCGATATAGTACATGTAATAATAATTTCTATTTAATTTCATTGCAATAACTCATTCTCAATTGGGCCAAAAGAAAAATACATATTGTTATGTGCTATAAAAGCATATTGTTGTTGTAATATTGGTATAAATCGTACCCAATTTTTATAAATCATATCATAAATAATAAAATAAAATGAAACTTGTTGGCAGTTATATATTTTTATATTATCAATTTTATAACAAGTGTTCAACCCTTAGGATAAAAATTACTGCATAGTGTAAACATTTATTATGTTGGCTTATAAACCATCTCTAAACTATGGTTTCAATGGTCTTCTTCTTTTTTTAATAATTTAAAATAAACGAGAAGGTGAGCTGAAAATTTTGTGTCGTACCCAGTGGATGATCATCATTAAAGTACTTGCAAAAATAATCTCCCCAGACGGTGGGAGGAAAATCGGCGAGTGGACGCTCGACGTTGTCGGTACCGCCGACGTTATCGCCTTCCGTCGCGGTAAGGGCGACTGAAGAAACCACTTGCGTAGACATATCTCAACTGCTCTGTTACTTGATAGTTATGCAGTGAATATGATGATCGTTCCCTAGATGTCCTGCCCCTTATGTAGACAGAGTAGGGAAACTCCTTTACGTAGTGACGTTTCTAGATGTGTAAATATCGATGATTATATATAGTCTTCAAATAATTATTATTCATATATTTTAGGTATTAAAATTCTATTGATATCTGTATATTACTAATTCATATATATAATGTATTAACACTATTGAAACTCTTTCATTTCAATGATATATTAGATTAAAAATAATAAAATTTATCTTTTTACATGTTTGTATATTTTTGTGAGTTGTATAAAAAATTTCAAAATGAATAAAGATTTTCCTTTTAAAACATTTACCACATGTATTAAAAGCATCTGATGATAGAACCATTCTAACGAAAATGATCCTTTGGTACGGAAAATATTAATAAACGCTATTATATGTTTACTTTTATTTTTCCCCCCGGAATTTTAACCAATCTACAAAAGTGTGAATTTTTGTTTTTCCTTAACAAGTGGATATAGATTAAATAACCATTTTACTTAGATAAGCTGCTATCTAGCAAGAATAACAAGGATGTATGTTATGAAACTAGACTTATCACTGGGCCAATTCGACTTAGAATCGACCCTAAACTACATGTTTACAAGTCGATTTGAAGTTGAATTGGACTTGGCCATTGAGGCCACTGACTCAAGTTGGTTTTTCGATCCTTAAAATGTTTTTATTTTTTTATTTTTTTATTTTATAATTAATTCCTTTTTTATTTTTTTCGATGTTCCCACAAATAATTTTCCATCTCTTATCGTAACACTTTATGTATATATACATTATATGTACTAGCACGTAAGTAATTCACCATTATCTTAAGTTTAAATTTTATTTTATTCCGAAATAATTAATTTAAACTACATGAACTTGATGTTAACTTAATATTAAAATATTGCGTAATGTTAAATAAAGCGAAAGGAGTTATAAAGATGAAGAATTCTCATTTGAATAATGGAAATGGGAATATGTATGGTGTAGATGTAAAGGTCTAATTGGAGTAGTCACATATGTGCTATGTAAATGATATGTTATACATAATTTCAAAAAAGTGAAGCGAGACTATCACATGAAGAGATGATTAAGTAAAAACAAGGTAAGGGAGAGGAATAGGCACTCTCAATGTCTTAACTGTACAAGTAACAGACAAGGTAACCTTAAGCGACCTCAAGTGTAAGGTAACCTTGAGCAACCTCAAGTGTAAGGCTATCTTAAGGACTTGAGGTGTTTACCTTATAACTTGAGCGAATAAGATCAATTATTTACCTGAACTGCTTATTTAATCTTAAAGAGCAAAGATTTTGTAGAGTACTATTGTTTTTCTATTCTCCCTAAAAGTTCCAAACAAAGGGAAAATGTTGGGTATTTATAGGTTTTTAGATAAGACAACATTTGTTCGATCATCTAGGTAATCAATAAATGAAATAAAGTTTGCTTAATTTATAATTATCTAGAATGAGCTAGCTAATGAGCTTAAAGCTAGCAACCTTCCTTAGTGTATGAGCTTACTTGAGAAAGAATGGATATGGACAAGTTAGTCTAACGATTCCTATTTCAAGATCACCAAGACAAATCTTTCTGAATTATCCCAATATATAGACTAAACTCCTTAAGCCTTGTCACTTAACTGAATAAGTCCTAAATAGACAATGGGCTTAACCTAATAACTAATATGACAAATTTTCAGTCCTCTACATTTTTCCCCCCGACCAAAAGTCCATTTGACATATTCAATGGGGTTTTGAGCATTTCTAGAAATTATTTCTTTAACTATTATGTAGATGTATTAAATGTTAACTTTGCTTGCTTGATTATTTCCAACCTCTACAAAATTTACGCATCTTTCGAATCAATGAAGAGTTGAGCATGATATACTAGTATTCATTTTGCTGCTATATAAAACATATTTTGATATACTTTCGTATCGCACTAATTTATTCAGTTATTTATTAATTCTAAATTTTCAAAATTTTCTATTACCTATTCATATAATTCTTCTCCTATCTCTATCATCAAATAATGTAATAATCTGGGTTTTGTTATTGTCTTATTTTTTCTTGGATTATAAATTTCTAAACCCAACCAATCTAACTTTTTTGCGTTCTTAATTTTTATGTATTTGAGACCAATGACTTGTTTGCAAAACTTATTTAGTCTAAGTCTAATTAATAGCCTTCAAACTCAACATGAAGCTTTTCATCAAATGAGGAACTTTCTTCTATATACAAATATTCTAAATATTTAATGATTAAGGCTAGGTAGATGATTAAGACAACTTGTATAATTCTAATCATAACTTCTTTTTATTGAAAAAAAAAAAGAAAAAGAATAACTTAATTGAAAAAAAAATATTTACTATCGATATTTTTAAAGGGGTAAAAGTTTGCTATTCTGAAAATTCAAAATATCTTTATAATTTTATAGATTTTAAACATGGCTTTATTCTACGATTATGTTAATTCCTTACAAACATGGTGAAGAGGACAAAGCAACACAAAAGTAAATCATTATTACTAAGCAAAGTATCCATAGCCATAGAACAGTGATTCGATCTTTTCTTCGAGGAGGAGATCAAGCTTATATCGTTTTCCCTTTTCCTTCGTTTCCGTAATGAAATGAAATATGTATCCATGTAACTTTCTTTTAATAATTTATGTTAGTTCGTTTTCTTCATTTATTTTCTCAATATATCCATATTAGGATATACATGATATCTCATGCTATTATAAACAAGATAATATATTTTGTCATAAGTTATAAAATCGCAAATAATATATCTTGCACTAGGTTTAATAAATATGGCTTAATTACACCAAAATTGGCGACGTTTCCAAAATCAGCATATGCCGCCTAAGTCCAATTTTGTTATAGTGATTTTTGGGGAGTTTTAAAAGAAGATATCTTCTTTAAGTAATATATATTGTAACTTTTGATATTTATCGCTAAGGACTAACTTCTATAGAGCATTAGAATTTAGAAGTGGTACTAACTACTAAAGATTTCTAAATGACTTATTTCTTGCTAGTAAGAAACAAATATCGTATCTAATACAACTTTATTTTAACCTAGCTTGTATGCTCATTTTGGTATAAAATGACTTATGCTTCATTATTCTCGCTTTGTATCGCAAGGATAACAAGCTTCTTATTACTAAACTTAATATTTGCTTCTATGGCGAAAGTATTTGCTTCTCACAAACATTGCTTAATATTTTCCTACTTTCATGTTATTAACTAAGTATTTTGAAATCAAATAAATATAAGATAAGGTGAAAAAATAAATAAATAAATAGGTAGAGACAAAAATACGATTTAAATGGAAAATTTTTCTACACAAGATTTCAACAAGACATATATGTAAACAAATAAGATACAAAGAGAATGTACAGACTAAGAGTAAAAGATCTCAAATATATCCAAAAGACAAACACTTAGAGAGAAAGAAAAGGGAAAAGGAATTCAAGGCATTATTGGTAATATTCTATAATAATGTTGTACTCCAACAACAATTAGTTTTATGTGGTTAAACTCATAAAGAAAATATCTTGACAAATAAAGAAGTCATGAAACCCTTCAACTTTTTTCCTGGATTTGTATAACTATCTTTACCTTTTTATAAGACATTAATTGCACATGCAAGGTTGGCTAAACGAACGAGGATAGGCATAGGCAATGCATCTAGACTAAGGCATTCCTCATTTATATATCTTTCTAAGCATCTATGATTTGCCTATGCAATTCTTTCAAAGCTATGCCTTCTATTACATTATATTGTTTCATGTAACACTTCACAGCTGACAATGCATCGTGTATTTCTTGCTACCATTGGAAAAAAAAAAAGAAAAATAAAATCCAATTTAAAACCAACTATTGTGATAATAGTTGGTAAATAAAAATTATATATATGCATATAATAAACGTATTACATACCTTGCAAGAGATAATACCATCCATGAGTCTACAAATGGTCACTGAAGCCTTTAGAATCTTAGGATTTGTACGTAACCACTCAAAAACAAATAATACCATGCCTATTCCATTATTCCAATTTGAATTGATAACTTAAGTACATTTGAAAACTTTATGATACTATTAAATTCAATGTTTAATGTTTATACAGTTATAGATATTTCTTAGGTAAATCTGATTGTATAATATGATTAATATGTTTTAATAGAGTCTATATGGATTGGTTTCGTCTTAGAGGCTTATAATATCCTACGTTAAGCTAACTTCTGGCTAATCCCATCATACACATTTAGTAGTGCCTTATAGCACAATTGCATGTACTTTGACAAATTGCTCATCAATCCTATATCTTAACAACATATATAGGTTGTTGAACTATATCAATTGAAATCTTAATTGTTTATTGAGTAATATTTAAACTAGATAAGCAAAGAATAAAGAAGTCTGACCTTTCAACAACAAGTGTAAAGATTTCTAGTTCTTCAATAGTATCATATACATCATTGATATCATCAAAAATTGAAGTCATATAAATGATCTTTGTAAGTATTTCTCTTGCCAAAGCATACTCTGGTTCGAAGTATACACCCAATATCCAAAAGTAACACTCAACAATTCTATCTCTTGTGAAGGGTAACTTCCTTGTAAAATCCAAATCTTTCCACCACCTAAACCTGAAGAAAAGAAAAGAAAAAACATGTTCAAGTCATCTCAATAGTAAGCGAATATTTAAAATCAAAGGTAGAGAGAATAACTATTACCAAGACATAAAAAGTACCTAGAAATGGTTATTACCAAGAGTATGGATTTTATTGTTCGGTTCATAAGAATGTAAGGTATATTGGAACATTATTGATAATAGAAGGAAAAAAAAAACTAAAAATAAACCTTGATTTACTCAATTGATTTATCAAATAAATGGAGACATATGCATATATATATATATATATATATATATAGACCAATTGAATAATCTATCAATTATTTTTTGCTAAAATTCAAAACCTTCTCACTTGTGATGTTACNAATCTACCAATTATTTTTTGCTAAAATTCAAAACCTTCTCACTTGTGATGTTACCAAATTCCTTTTGGTGTTGCTTTGTAGTAAGTTGAAGTCTAACTTTGCCATTACTTCATTATGTGAATTAGCATGCTTTTGGTTTAGAGTATGTGTCACTTGCTTTTGAAGATGGGAATTGATTAGTCAATCTTCTCTTAAAAGTACATAAATTTTTATTTCCCAACTTTGATACTCCAATAATTACTTTAATCATAATTATGAAACATAAATAGATGAGATGGTTTTCTAAATACTATTTTTCAAATAGATACAAATTATATATAAAATAGATACAAAAAAAATATATATATATATACAAATAGGGCCTTAGTCATAATCCACTTACATGAAAATTGCCTTAGCCAACCATGATCGTCTAAAGGATAGGCCACAGTTTTGATTGTTTGGTCAACTTCCTACCTAACATTAAACCATCTCTTCCTTTGTTCAAAATTTTTTTAATATATTATTTAAATATATTCAATCATTATTTCGTTTGATTAATTCTTTCAAACTAATTAGAAGTTGATATGAGTCAAGGGTAATGAAACTTTAGATAAACTTGTCATAAGTCCATTTAACTAAAAATTGGAAATTATGATCACTTTGAAATAACAAAATGCCAAGAACTCAATGAAAAGAGTAGTTAAATATAGGAGACGGAATGTGTATTTCTCCTTTAAGGAGAAACAATTCAATGACTCAAATAAAAAGAAAATCAAATATTAAGAACTAATTTTATACTTTTATCGATATAGTGTTAAAAGTATCGGGTATGATATTATTTCCAACCTGAATAATAAAATTATTAATTATAATAACTAATCAAACTTTTACTTGTTAAATTTTATACAAAAACTTTGAAGTTGTTAGATTTGATAAACTTTTTCTTATTTAATCAACTATCTTCATCGTTTCTAGAAATGTGTCATACTGATTGCTCATTGGTCATGAATAAAAATGTGAAAGTTGAGAAGTGAGATAGTGATTTTGATAAATAAAATCCTTTTAGGGTTATCATTAACAACTTTAGTTGTCAACTTAAAAATTGATGTGACAATTAGTGATTTAGATACCATATGCTTTTTTTTTTATTTTTAATTAAATCATGGCTTCATTATATCCTTACCACATGAAATCTTGTAATGTTGCTGACGTAACAATCAAAATTGCAAAGAAAATATGTAAAGATC
Source organism: Lumnitzera littorea (assembly GCA_024138015.1). Lineage (NCBI taxonomy): Eukaryota > Viridiplantae > Streptophyta > Magnoliopsida > Myrtales > Combretaceae > Lumnitzera > Lumnitzera littorea. Next base: position 116,913,701 of record JAMXBB010000001.1, read on the forward strand.
ACCATTCTCATCATCTTGATAGTCCAAAATGCTCTTATAAATTTGGTTCAAAGCAAATTCAATCTCCTTTTTGAACTTTAGGCAATACCTAACCTTTCAACTTGATTAATCAAGTTCAATTGTGAGATCTTGTTAACATAAATTGCAAACATGTTTCTCAACTCTGCCTTCAATGTTTGAATGTTTATTTGATCCTTTACCTAGTCTAATTTTTAATGACGCAATAGGAACATAGTTGACAATATTGAAGTTTAATATATAAAAAAATAGTATATTACGTGATAAAAGTTTGTCAAAAATAGATTTGTTGAGAACACTGTTTGTCCACCATTAGTATTATGTGTGTTTTGCTAAAAAAAAAAGATACTGGTCAGAAGGAGAATGTGATAAGGGGTAAGAAAGGGTTTAGTTATTTAAAGAGAGTATGATAGCATCTTATTGACTTTGAGGGAAGCGATGAAATGTGTGAATATGATATCATGTTAAACTTTAATGTAAAATTAATAACAAGTCATTGTCATACCATAAAACATTTTACTAGTTAAATTTTGTAGGAGTGTTAGTTATACAAATGAAAAAGGAGATGCAACTATATTAGAATGGAATGTCTTAAACAACAAAAAAAAAACGATATTAATATAAAAGCCCCATACATCATAGAGTATTGTTTTACGTGCAACATGGAAAAAGAATTTATTAAATATTATATATCATATATTATGTAAATGTGATATATAAATATATAAATTACAAATGATAATTGATTTTAAAATTATTTATTCAGTTTATTATTCATATTAAAATTTTATTAATATTTATATATTATATATACATAACATATATTTTATTAGTTTCTAGTTGAGGAATGGCTTAGCGCACGTAGGATTATACAGGGGGCGACACATGTGATCCGACAGCTCACCTGACATAAGTTTGTACATGTGAAAAACGATTTCCAACTAGCGTACCGTCTGAATCCACCGTACACCGATATTTCTAGTTTTCTATCAAGTCTAATCTCAAGAAATGTGGTATCTTAAAATTCTCCAAAATTTTATCAGATTTTCAAGTGGATCCCACGTAAAGAAAAGTTAATGGATATGAGAATTTGAGGCTCTCGTTGTCGGGTGTTCAATACAAGAAAATAACAGTATTGACGTGATTCCCTATTAAAATTATTGAAACACCTCCTATTAAAATTCTCTAGAATTTTATTTGATTTTTAAGTGGATCCCACACAAAGCAAGAAAGAGTTTATGGACATGTGAATTTAAGGCTCTCATTGTCAGGTCTACGATACGGGAAAATAACATTTGTTAATGGTGATTCTCTCTTGAAAACTATTAGGTTATTGAGACATATCATATTTTTAAAGTAGCATATGTTCATCCCTTACGAAATATTGAAATAGCAAAATTTATGCTTTAATATAGAATCAAGTTAGCTTTTTATATAAATATTAGTAAATAATACATTTATGTTGTAGGTGTAAAACAATTATTTATATACAAAGAAATTGGGAAGATTAATGGTTAAAGAGAAATTACGAAGAGAGAAGTTGAGATGAAACAAAAATCACTTAAGTTGATAAATTTGTTCATACTATAATCTTTTATATTAAAAAGGAAGTTTTCTTTTAGCTACTCACAACTAATGACTTGATATCAAATAATGTTAATCATTAAATAATTTCATATTGTTGTTACAAAAAAAAAAAAATTCAAACATATCTTATAAAATTCTTGATCATTGCATTTAACTATATAGTTATCATAATCTATCACATATACTTCTGAGGTTACTATTCATTTATTTGTTCATTATTTTAATTGCTATTATTGTGAAGTTTTACTACACTTTTTATTTTAACTTTTTTTTTTTTTTTTGTATACGGATGCATCATCTACTAGTATATTTATAATTTTAAAAAATCAGTTTAACGTTAGTTTTTTTGTTATATAAGATTACATTGGATGATTAAACAGTAATTTTAAAGAGAAGATATCAGCAATGATTACTTGAACCTCTCGGGCGTCAATAATATAGACATACACATATATTGTCTTTTGAGATGGATTCATCATCTTAACTGTATGTGAATTACTTAGTTGCCCAATTTGAAATTTTGATGGTTAATATATACCTAATCAATTAATTAATTGATTTAATAAAGTATTTCAACATCTAAATTTTTTAGTTATGTAATTGTGCTATATAATAATAATAATAATAATAATAATAATAATAATAATAATAATAATAATAAATTTTAGAAATATAAAACAATGGAATGAATATAATAATATAATAAAGGCTTGAAGACATGGTATAGTTTGTAATTTATAAAGGATAGCAGGGGTAATTTGGTCATAAGAAAAGATTTAGACTTCCTATTATCCCTTATCTTAAATAAATCCCATATTTTTTCCTTACCAAATTATCACGTTACTTTTCTACAAGAGTAGAAAACTTATGATTTTTAACTCAACCCAGTTAAAATTCAAAGCCAAAATTCAGATTTGGGAGCTAAGATAAGAGAAAAATCAATGAAACTCCAAGAAAACACAAAGATATAATTATTTTAAGTAAGTCTTTCGTTTATCTAACCTAGAAACTCGTCTTTCTTCAAGAAGACATCGTAAAAACCATAAAGATTTCTATTTTTGCAACTTTGCATGTTTATAATTCAAGTATAGGGTGTTTCTCATCATGGATTACATGTAAGTATTCTTCTTGCTCTCTTCATTAAAGAATTCTTAGTTTTATGGTTTTGGTGTAGGTTGTTACGCCCCGAAGCGATAGAGTCGTAACAGCCCCGCTGTGTAAACCATCCTAAGATAGAAGTTGGCTTCACAACCGCTATCCTAGACCTGATCTACACAAGACGTCCACAACTAACCTGCTTTGAAGTAGACAGTTTGTAATTTAAATAAATCATTTACCTATAAAAGTGAGGAATTATATATATATGTTATCATTCAATTATTGGAGTTAAAGTTTACAACANCTAATATTATCTAAATAACCCTAATATTTCCATATTTATAAATTTTCAATTCTACATATTCCTAATTTTCTACATTTACCACATAACACCTTCATTACTTACACTTAACATTTCATAGACTAGGATTAAGTTTCCACTTCAGAGATTAACATCCCTAAACATCTAATTACTATCTAAATCAGTAATTAATATCCTAATCACTTAATTAACTCCAAATTACCCAATTTTTCCATCATTTTAGGGCTAAAAATTAACTTAAAAATTTCAAAAATTAATTTTAAAAAAATGGTTTCATAGCACTGTTCTATATCACATGAGCATCCTATAGAAAAAATTTGAGCTCCAAACTACACTCCTAAGGTCATTTATTTCTAAACCGAAATGTGCTTGGTTTTGCATAATTTCTTAAGGACCCTATATTACGGAACATGTTTTCATCAAAATAATATTTTTCCTACAAACTACATACAAAAATACCTCAGAATAACAAAATTCATAATTTTCTAATAATATTTACTATTTTTACAAAATTATACAAGAATCAGGCTGGAAATTAGAGTCACCGGTTTGGGTGGCTCCGGCCACTGTGGGCCACCGTGGCCTTATCGGCCGGCCTGGGCGCTGCCACCATCGTGTGGTGGTGGTGGCCTCCACTTCTAGCTGCTCGTTTGGTGGGGTTTCCTTTTAAAAGCTCTAATTGCACAGTTTTTTCTAATTTTTTTCTAAACCGAATTTTTCTCTCAATTTTCGACTCTCCCTAATTTTCTATGATTTCTAATTGTCCAAATGAGTTCTGTAAATTTTTCCCCTATTTATAGACATTTGCTGTAATTAATATGCATTAATTTGACAAGACTTTGTCCAAATTCCTTGATTTTTGGCTTTTAAGTTGTTCAATTTTTATTGGATAATTTTTATTTTTCTTATCTTGACATGCCACAACCTGGTATTGATGCATCTTATCCTCTTCTGATTTTTTTCTGATTTTTCCATAATTATTTTATAATTTTCTTTAATTATTTGTTTAGTTTTTGGCCAATTTAGGTAATTTCGCGTATTTTTATCTATACGTAAATACATGTGGGGTACACGTGAACATTCCTAATTATTATTTTGGTCATTCTAAATTTTTAGTTTACATATAATCTATTTCTAATAATTTATTAGTTATTATATTACACTTTTCGCCTTTTCGGTAATTAGTAATTATTATGCTTAAAATTTGAAAATTTTATAGTCTCCTATTTTACTATTTATTTTCTTAAATTTAAGTTTATGGGGTCATTTTTACTAATATTTCTCTCAATAGTTTATAATTTGGGTTTGATCGGATCCTTTAACCGATCGCCTTAAACATTGGGTTCTAAATTCAATCCTACGGTAAATTGGCTTAGTTTTGGGGCTTACACTAGAGGTTATGAGGAATCGGATCTTATTAAGATAGGAGTACCAGGTACGTGATACAAGTTTGTTGATTGTGTGTGCTAGATTAGTATACATTAATTGGACTTAAATAAAACTTAGATTTAATTATTTGCTACTTGTACTTTGTTTTATCCACCCACTGGTTAGGTCTAGTGGTGTTTATGAGGCATCTAGTGATCTTTGCACAACGCTGTCTTCGGTGGAATCTTGTACTGAAAGGATCTAAGATGGTTTTAGCACTCGGGTGATTAGGGAGGACTTAACACCAATACCAATATGGTATTTATATATTGTATATATACAAGTCATGAGTAATCCTAAGTCTCAGGATGCTGAGACTGTGCTATTTGTGGACTTAAATAACAAGATTTAAAATCAGTTGTTTGTTGCATTTATGTTGATACTAATTTGTGTACTTAACTCGTTATATGTATGTTCATGTGCATGTGTGTGGTATCCTGTACTAGGTATTAGCTCACCCTATGGGAGTTGTTGTTTTTCAACTGCAGGTTCAAGGTACAAAGTTGTGGTGGTTATTCTACAAAGGATGTAAGTTATGATTATCTGTAAGTGTTAATAAAAGCTAAGGACACGTGACGGATTGTAGCATTCCAAATTCAGGGGCATTACATGTGCATTTTAAAAAATTAAGTATATGTCTTAAAAATTCTTATATTTATTGAATAGTGTCACTTTATGTTGTATCTAGAGTACGGTAGTTAGGTTTCACTATAGACAAAAGGAAAATTATTATTATAAAAAGTATCCATAGCTACACAAAAGAAGAAATGATAGGAATAGTGACTTTTCGATCATGTAGAGGAAACAAAAATAAAAGGTGTAATTCAATCCTCGTACATTGCGAATCTACTCAACATATTCATGCTAAGAATATACTATAGTTGCATCCTTATTTTTTACGGAACAAGTATCGTCTTTCATCTTATCATTAATTTATATTTCTCTAAATCTAAACTATTAAACAAATTATTAATTCAATAGTTTATACTTTAAAATGGTAAACATGACCGTAGAATCTCTCTTGATACCAATGTAAAACTTGTAGAATCTCTCTTGATGCTAATGTAAAACTTACATTGAGTTCTTTCTTTCAAAGGGAAAAAAAAAATATATATAAGGAAATAAAAAGTTATAGTCATGTTACTTCGTCTCTTTAAAAGATGTCTAGCGCCTAAAGATTAGAGGATAATTCTAATAACTTCCAACTCTGGAGTGGTTGGCTTGAATTTTTTTTTTATTTTCTTTAATTTTTTATTTTTTCTATTAATTTATTAATGTACTCAATTCATACAAATGTAATTGTTTTATTTATTCAAATTAAATTTTTAGGCTAATTAGTTACCACCACGTGTCATTTACATATGGAATAATCAACAATATGAGTAAAAGTCTTGGGTTGTAAATGTTTGGTAACCCTGTTGATTCGAATAGAAAAAGGAAAATGGTTTTAGAACTCTAAGAAATGTAAGCCATATGTTTAGATGGTAAGTGTTTGTTTATTTATTAATTTCTAATTATTTGACAATTATAAGAGAGGATTCAATTGTAGTTGTAATGCCCCACAATGAGGCTTGATAGTTTTATTTAAAATCTTCATATCACATTTGTAATCATAATGCAAAGATTACCTTACAATTCAAAGGTTGTAGACTCTAGCTAGTGAGTTTTAGAGTGTACTTATTTATTTTACATATATCTGATTAACTATATATATACATATAAAACTGATCCAACAATCCACAGTCACAAGAACAGTAGAGAGTCATAATCACCTACCAAATAATAAGAAAGGGTATCTATATCCTAACAATCATAAAGCCACTAAATACCTTAAAAGTTTAATTTGACTATATTACTTACTTTCCTAAATTTATATTTTACTTTCTCAAACTAATGGAGCACTCTACACTCAAATCTTAGTCCAGCCCTAGCTTTGTAATACCTACAAAAGAAAAGGGAAGCAATGTCCCTTAGCCTTAATCCTTAAGCTATGGTTTAGACTTGTCCTCTTCTACCCAGTTGTTGATTATCATTAGGGTTATGTTGTTGTTACTATTGTTGTTACTTTTCTTTAGTTCAACGGTGTTTGGATGGCCTCTAAACTTAATTCCTTTTCTTAGCGGTGAGGTAGACGATGCAGCCATTGCATGCCTTCAACAACATTATTGAGGTGGTGGCACTCGTTGGTGTTGTGCTTATGCACATTGTGTTGTATTCATAGAATTTGCACAATCCTATGGATTTTAGGGTCTCTCTAACCTGGAGAGGTCAAGGAAGCTACCCCTTAACCTTATAGAACACTTTACCGAAAGGGCAATTCAATAGGGTGTAGCTTACATAATTAGTGAACTTTTACATTTGCCTTTCTTGGCATTCCTTAGAGGAAGGTGGCGTATCTTCTTTGGGATCGAGGCAATCCTTCATCGAGGAGCCTCTATGGAGGCTATTACTCTTTATCATGGCATTTTCCTAGACAATGCACTTCTCAATTGTCCTCATGAAGTTGTCAAAAGTATCTAGGTGGTTGAGGGCAACCCTAGTGTCAAGTATGGGAAATTGGAGTTTTACTTTGTTGAAGTGCTTTGAGAAGTCTATGAGAGTCTTTTTTGGCCTTTGCTTAACATTGTAGAAGCTAGAGGAGTCTTTACACGACACCTTACTATTGAGAAAGTACTATTGGAACCCGACTGCAAGCTTGTCAAAGGAGTTCATTGCGTCATCTTGTAACTAGTTGAACCATAGCAACACCGCCTTTGTCATATGCTTGGGAATGCCATGTACATTATGGCATCGAAGAAGTTGCATAGGCTCATCATGGTGCAAAAATGCACTAGATGGTTGTTAGGGTTGCTTGAGACATCATAACTATTTAGGTGTAAGCTAGGATGATCAGTATGAAGGGGTTCCTATTTGCACTTGGTCTTGATACTTGAGTTGAGGTTCAACTTGTTTTTGCTTGCGTATGCTTTAGGCATATTCATGCATAATCATCTCCTTAAGTAGCTTCTATGATTGGCTTGAGGAGAGTTCCCTTTGCATCTTATTGGTGCTTGACTACTCACCCAGTATGTGTACCTTACCATGATTAGTGTTCAACTAATTGTGAAGTTCCTCAGGAGGATAATGATCAGGGTAAACACGGTTGCATGGGCATGTAGGGTTTGCAGGAGGCATTGTAGAATGCTTACTATGTCTACTTGGTCTGCTAGATGAGTTGATAGAAGGGTCCTTGCGATGAGCTTTGCCTTGAGTTTTTTGTAAAGCTACTACTTCTTATCGTAAGGTAGCATTTTCTACAAGTGTTCTCTAATTGACTTCTATCATCTAGTAGAATATGGCCTTTAGTTTCCTGAACTTCAAGGGCTGCAAAGTCGTTTGTGGTGATGGTATTAGTGAATGACCACCATCATCATGGTGGGATGTTTACGGATTTGTGATTTTGCTCCTAGCCATGTTGGTAAGTCCATAGAAATAGTGGGCGCTAAATGATGATCGTGGATATAACTGTGGTTGTTGTTTAATAGTCTCTAAGTGGTTCAACAGTCGTGTGCAGTGGCGAACCTACATGGAAGCTCTTTTTAGCAATGCCAGAGAGAGTCCTTCAATGCTAAAGTTAGTAAGAAGGAAAGAAAAAGAGAAAGTTCTTAAGAGTGTTTAAGTGTGTATCAAGTGCTCAGGGATTCAATCCTTGTATTTGTAGCTTCATGCCCTATTAATATGGCATGAAGCTTACTTGCCTAGGATGCGTATCAGATGAGGATTGGCTTACAAGGAGGTGTGCTCAATATGAGAAAGGACAATTTCTTTCTATTGGTTGGAGACTCAAGGGATGAGTGCTTATCACATTAGTATAAGTAGCTGTCCTAACTAAGCTAGCTAGGCATCTAGGCTATATGACAGGTTATCAGACGGTATTTAATGAAGAGAGAGAAAGAGGGTAAGTAGAGCAATTAGTGGCATTATGGTCTTTAAGTTGCATGCTGAACATTTGGCATGTGCTTGGCTAAGGTCAGCACAATTTAGTTGAGTCTTGGATTTGGCTACCTCGAGGACTATAGGGTCCTCGAGGTTTGGGTGCCTAGGAGTTGAACACCTCGAGTACTTTTGATAAGAATCAGGCTACTAAGCTTTTGACTCGCAGCTGAGATTAAGGATAAGAAGGAATAACGAGGTGAATCCTCTTACTCCAATTGACCCTTATCGAGGCCGAGCTGCTTCTTACTGCCAGCCAACTCCTTACATTGAGCTGAGTAACTGTACATCTCCTAGAGATTATTTGCCAACTAGATGAAAGCTTTGCTGATAGCTTGGCCCTCCTATTTGCTCCTAGTTGGCATGTTCGAACCAACTAGTTGCTCAGTAACATAAAAGTCGAGAGGTTGAGAGATCCTGTAATAGTCCTTAGCCATGCCTTTTTAAACGAATCCATGTCTGCTTAGTACCCTTGCTTAGTACCCCTACTTAGCACCCCTACTTGGCCACCCATCCTGATTGTACTATTTTGTTTACATCTCCTAAAGGCATTGCCAATACATTGTTGCCACATCTAGGCTTGCTTAGAGAATTTGTTGCACTTAATAATTACTTTTCCTTAAATATTCGTTTTTACTTTTTTGTACATTACTTCTTTGGGATAATACCCTTTTTGTCTTTTCCATTTTAAAGCTAGTTGCCTTAATTCTCAGGTATAAATACCTATTGTACATATAGCCGCATGATCATCATGATCATTAATACACTGAATATGTCATTTGTGAACATTGCTCTCGTTAGCTTATTTCCTCTTTCCCTACTCTTATCTTAACCCTTAAATAAGGCTAGGTAGTGAGTAACCTTACTGGATTAACTCATACATCATATCAAGTTATGTCGTGAGTCCTTAGAAGTTCCACCAGTACGTCATATTCTTTGAAGCTATTTGCGAATTTGCTTACTTTCTTCCTTTTTTATTGTTTTATCATACGCACCTATCACTCATTTCAAGATTTCGGTAAGCTTGTACCCATCTCTGTGATTGGCCTTATTTGCTTTTGGCTCCGATCTGCATTATCTTGATATTGGAGTGGAGGTTTTGTTCAAGTAAGTTGTGTTTATGATATGTGAAGTAGTGCTTCTTATAGCCATGTGTTGAAGTTGTGCTGGGATTCAGTAGAATTGTTCCAGTAAGTAAGAGAGTAGAGTCGCTTGCTCTCGTGTTTACCTTATTTTGCCCTATTTCGAACATCTAAAAACAGAGCAAGTTTTGTGTTAGCATTTTATTCATTAGTATTGTTACTGTACTATGACTTAACTGACTGTTAGTGTAAAGAGTGTATAGTGTTGTTAGATTTGGAGAAATAGTGTTAGTTATAGCTTAAACTTGAAGATTAGAATTGAATTTGTTGAGGAGAATGATAGATCCAAGTGTTAATGTTGATATTGGGGCTGACAATAGTGGTATTGTTTACCATGACCGATAATCTTAAGGTACCCTTAGGAGTATAGATGAGAGATTTGATGAGGTGGCCAATCTCTTAGTTGATTTAACTAAAGCAGTTCATGCATTAGTCTATTGACTTATTAGGGTTGTGTAAAATACCCCACAAGTTACTTGAGCTACAATAGGACAGAACTTAACTCGACAAGTTTGAGGGGGAGGAGTAGGTGGGTGAAACCGACAAAGGATTGATTTAAACAAATTGGATGATGTTAAAGAAGAAGAGTACGAAGAAGAAGAAGAAGAGCGAGTTAGAGCACCTGAAACTACCGACCTTATGAAGGTCCAGATTCCGAGTTTCAGTGATTCTAGGAGTGTAGATGATTATTTGGATTAGGAGGAGAAAGTTGAGTGAGTTTTTGACTATTACTAGTATGAAGACCAAGAGAAAGTGAGAATTGCTGCTATAGAATTCTCAAGATATGCCCCCATGTAGTGGAAGAACTTTCAGGTTATGAGAAGACGAAAGGGATATAGGGAGATTAATACTTAGCTAGAGATGAAGAGAATACTCAGAAACAAATTTGTACTAGAGACCTATTTACAAGATACATTTGCTTGGATTCAAAAGTTGAGATAAGGAGGTCGAACTGTTGACGAGTATGTCCAAGATTTCCTAATGCTTATGATTTGCTGTGAAGTGGAGGAACCATTTGTACGAATAATCTCTAGGTTCCTTACTGGTTTGAGGAGTGATATCTGAGACATTGTGGAACTTTAGCAATTTGCTACACTGGATGAGGCTATACGAATAGCTTAGCGAGTGAAAAGACAAAGAAGGAGCAGAATGCTGACCCAACCTTTAACAAGCCAACCTAGATAGTCAAGCCGACCTGAATAGGGAAGTTATTGAGCTCAGTTAAGTACCAAGCATATGAGAAAGGTAGATGTTTAAGCCGAATAAAAGGGTTGACTTGATAGTGAGGTACTAACTCAAACATACAAGAAATGACATAGATTTGGTAGGAAGACAAGCCAGATCAAGTCCTTTAAGTGTTAAGAGTTTAGAGATATGGTTGCTTAGTGTTCAAACCAATGAACCATGGTCATCAAAGGCAACGTCTCAAAGCTCGAAGTAGATAGTATTGACGAGGAACTTAAGGAAGAGACTATTCTTAAGAAAGAGACCACTCAGGAGAATGAATTGGTTGAGGAAGATGTGTTTGTCGAGGACTTAGATTAGTTAATCTTAGTTGTCTGACGTACAATGAGTTTGGAACTAACATTCGGGGAAGAGCAGAGAGAAAATTTATTCTATATCACATGTAAGGTGAATGATTAGGTGTGTGTACTCATTATAGGTAGTGGTAGTTGTATCAATGTAGCATTTGCTAACGTAATCAAGAAGTTGAAGTTGTTGACTATAGCACATTCGAAGTTGTATAAGTTGCATTAGCTGAACAAAAGAGGGGAACTACATGTTACTTAACAAGTACTACTGTTGATTTCTATTAGGCATTATTTTGACGAGATCCTTTGTGATGTACTACCCATGTATGCTTCACATGTACTACTTAGCCGACTCTGACTCTTTGATCGAAGGGTTATGCATGATGGATTTCAAAACACTTATGTTTTCAAGAAAGATGGAAGGAAGATCACTTTGAATCCCATGAAGCTGAGTCATGTTAGCAAATTATAGTCTAAACTTGCTTGAGGATCTAAGAAGGCAATAGTGCTGAGTAGAGCTGAGCTCTGAGAGGCTATAAAAACCGATATATTGACTTTCATGTTGGTCAAAAGACTACTAGAGTTGAAGGGATGAACTGAGCTACTCGTTGAGGTGAGTGGATTGTTGGAAGAATATGTCGACTTATTTCTAGAATAGTTATCGGAAGGTCTACCACCATTCAGAGGCATCAAACACTACATTGACCTAATACTCAGCACTGCTTTGCCAAACAAATCAGCTTATTGGATAAATCTCAAATAAGTTGATTAGCTTCAATGATAAGTCAATGAACTACTGGAGAAAGGGTATGTGAGGGAGAGTCTTAGCTCCTACGCTATTTCGACACTCCTAGTGTCGAAAAAGGATAGTACCTGGTGGATGTATGTTGATAACCAAGTTGTGAACAAGATCACAATTAAGTACCGGTATTTGATCTCTAGGTTGGATGATATGTTGGACGAATTGAGTGGAGCTAAGGTCTTTAATAAGATTGATCTTAAGTCTGTTTATCATTAAATTCAGACGAGGCTAGGAGATGAGTGGAAAATTACATTTAAGACTAGGCATAGATTCTACGAGTGGATAGTAATGCCATTTGGCTTATCAAATGCCTCGAGCACTTTCATACAACTGATGAACCATGTGTTGAGAAATTTGATTGGGAAGTATGTTGTGGTATACTTTGACGACATCTTAGTTTACAGCACTGACTTGCCAATTTAGTATGAGTATCTCCATACCATATTAGATGTGTTCTAAGTGGAGAGATTATTCAACAATTTGAAGAAGTATTGCTTTTGCTAGGAGGAAGTGGTATTTCTAAGCTATATAGTAGGTGGAGAAGGTTTGCGAGTGAATGATGAGAAGGTCCGAGTAATTGTCAATTGGCTGACTTTGACCACTTGTGCTAAGGTAAGAAATTTCCAAGGACTGATAACCTTTCATAGATGGTTTATTAGGAACTTTAATACAATAGCTGCACCCCTTATCAAGCTAACAAAGAAGAACATTGAATTTAAAGGGGAAGAGAAAGAGGAAAAAAGTTTTGCCAAAGTAAACGAAAGATTGATTAGTACACTTGTACTAGCTTTACCTAATTTTGAAAAGATGTTTGAGTTGGAATGTAATGCGTCAGGCATTGGTACAGACATTGTCCTAATGCAAATAGGCTAACCAATTGCTTACTACAGCGAAAAGCTTAAAGGACCTTAAATGAGCTACCCTATAAACGAAAAAGAGCTCTTAGCTTTTATCCAATCACTCCAAGTATGGAAGTATTATCTATTGCCAAGGGAGTTTGTCATCTATATCGATCATGAGTGTTTGAGGTACCTCGAAAGTCAAACTAAACTATCGAAGTAGTAAGCGAGGTGGGTTGAATTCCTTGAGAGATTCAATTTTATGATTAAGTATAAATAAAGGAAGAGCAATGTAATGTAGATGCTCTATCAAGAAGACATGTACTCTTGACCAAGCTAAAGACTATGTTGTTTAGGTTTACAAGTATTAAAGAATAGTATCCTCAAGACCCATACTTTAGACCTATACTTGGGTGTTATGTTGATGAAAGAATAGTAGACAAATATCATGTGGAAGATGGGTACATATTTCGAAGCAAAAAGTTGTGCATACCAACCTGTTCACTAAGAGAGTTACTTATTGAAGAAGCCTATAGTAGAGGACTTTCTAGACATTTTGAGGAGAGAAGAACATATGAATCGTTGAGTAGACGATTCTTCTAGCAGAGAATGAGGCGAGACGTGCATCGAACTATTAAGGACTGTGTTATATGCAAGAAGGCCAAGCAAGGGAAAGTAATGCCTTTGCCTATCCCGACCAGACCTTAAATTGAGTTGAACATGGATTTTATCCTCGAATTACCTAGAATTACTTGAGAAAAAGATTCTATGATGGATTCAATAAGATGGCGGTTGTAGATAGATTCAATAAGATGGCATACTTTATATCCTACTCTAAGACTAATGATGCTTTGACCATTGCTTCTCTCTTTTTGTAGGAAATTGTTCAGTTATATGGTGTGCCTAAAAGTGTAGTTTTAGATAGAGATCCAAAGTTCTTGAGCTATTTCTAGAGAACCTTATGGCATTGGATGGGAACTAAATTATTATACAGTACTTCCTGTTATCCTGAAACTGAAAGCCAAACAGAAGTGGTCAATCGTACTTTAGATCACTACTCCGAGTTGTAGTTAGTAAAAACTTGATTGTTTGGGATGTTTGTTTGCCTGTGATAGAATTCGCTTACAACCGAATAATATATGATACCATTAAGTAGACCCCCTTTGAAGTTGTCTATGGCTTTAATCCCATGTTATGCCTTGATTACACCCATGTACTTATATCCAAGCAAGACGACCTTGATGCAATAACTCGAGCATAATCTCTATAGCACATCCACAATAAGGTTAATCGGCAAATCAACCAAGCTACCAAAAAAAAGCAAGAAAAGGCTCAGGGAAAGAAGTTGGTACAATTTCAGCCTTGAGACCTAGTGTAGTTACACTTGAGCAAGGAAAGGTTCTCAAACAGGAGAAAGAATAAGCTATTCACCCGAGTTTAATGCCCCCTTTAGAATCCTTTAGAAGATCAATAACAACACTTATAGATTGGAGCTACTCGAAGATTATGGGGTTTTTGATATTTTCAACATTGTTGACCTCAATCCTTATCACCCTGAAGGAGAATTGAACAAAGACTAGCTGGATTTGATCCCAAATCCAAATCAACTTAAAGGGAATGATAGGAATTAAGTTACTTACAGCCAAACCTTAAGCTTGTAGCCAAGCCTCAGGATTAGAAGGACTAATGAGGTGAATCCTCCTGCTCTAACTGACTTCTACTAAGGTTGAGTTGCTTCATCTTATTGACTAACTCCCTATGTTGAGCTAAATGACTGCACATCTCTCGGAGATTATTTGTCGATTGGACGAAAGCTCTGTTGATAGCTTAACCCTCCCATTTACTCTTACTCGACATATTCGAACTGACCAGTCGCTTGGCAACATAGAAGTTGAGAGGTCGAGAGATCCTGTACTAGTCCTTAGCCATGCCTTCTTGGACGAATCCACATTTTCCTAGTACCCCTGCTTAGCCACCCATCCTGACCATATTGTTTTATCTGCATCTTCTAAGGGTATTGCCAATACATTGCTTCTACGTATCCAGGCCCACTTGGAAAATCAGTTGCACTTAACAATTATTTTTCCTTAAATATTCATTTTTATCCTTTTGTATTCTTTGTATATTGCTTTTTTAGGACAATACTTTTTTTATCTTTATAAATACTTATTGTACATATAGCTGCATGATCATCATCATCATTAATACACTGAATATTTCCTTTGTGAACATTGCTCTCGTTAGCTTGTTTGCTTTGTCCTCACTTTTATCCTTACTCTTAAGTAAAGCTAAGTGGTGAGTAAACTCACTGGATCAACTCATGCGTCATATTGAGCTATACTGTAAGTGTCATATCCTTTGGAGTTGTTCATAAATTTTCTTACTTTCTTCCTTTTCTAGTTTATCATGTGCTCCCATCACTCATTTCAAACTTTTGGCAGGCTTAGACCCATCCCTACAACCAGTCTTGTCTGCTCTTAACTCTGGTTCACATCAACTTTAGTGGAAGCTTCTAAGGTCTTTAATTGGTTGAGGTTGGAGGAGTGCTCAGAGGTGACCTTAGTAGGTTCGTTGGTATACCCACCATGTGATTACACTCAGGCTAAAGTAAGTCTACGAAGGTAGCCGAGCCAATTAGCTTATTGCAGAGGGTTGAGTTATCAGCCTAAAGGAGTGCTTGGGGGGCATCAAGCATGTTGAGGCACTTAGACCCAAAAAGGTCTATCAACAATATCAAAGTTACAAATATAGTATTTAATGTGTGTTAAAGAGAGGAGGAAAGAAGGTCGCCAAGTGTTTTTGTCAATCCATGGTCTACTATTTCTAAGTTTGTCTTCTGTCTAAGATAGGTCAAGGTATAGTTTGCTTAACCCATCTAATTGTTGAAGTAGAAGTTTTAGGTACTAGAGGTGAAAATAAATAATGAAATAAATAAATAAATAGATTTATAAGTAGATTTTTAATACATAAGCACGTGAAATTCATAAATGGATGTACATGTAATTAAAAGGGCTAGACTTATGTTATATAAGTCAATAGTAAAATTATCTTAAAATATCTAATTATTTTGTAATTTTAATGCATCTTGCCAATCCACGTTAGATGCTACTATGCATGAGTAATTTTCTGTTAATATATAGTCTAAAGTTTATGATCTACTTACCGTTATATCATCGTATACCTGCAAAAATAATTAGCACACCCCAGATGGTGAGTGAACATGATTATGCTATTGATGCATCAATTGATATAATTGTCGTTGCATGCAAATGCTTTATGAGATAAAATAGAAAATTTTGTTGCATTAATAATGAAATTATAGAAATGTTATGAATGTTAATAAATAATAAACAATTAACATTTTAAGAAAATTTGGAGTTATTTGAGCAGTAAATCAAGTCAAGCTCGCGAGCCCAATCAAATTTTAGTTGAATATAAATATTAGTTAAGTTTAAATCAAGTTCACACATTAATATTATTATAATTAAAAAAATTATTTTATTTTTAAATAAATGTTCTACATGAGGGTCATAGTATTTTATTTGCTAAATAACTAATGGAAGATGTATTAAAAAACAGCTATGATTGGAAAAAGGGGAATAAAGTGAAAGTTAGGGGTTTTTACTGAGCGGGTAATTTCCTTTTACTCTATGCTGAAGTTATGATGTACCTACCATCGAATCATCATAGGCGCACTTACAAAAATAATCACCCCAGACGGTGGGAGGGTAATCGGCCGTATGGTGGTTGACGTCAATATTATTGGCGTCCTTTCCAACCTTGATTAATTCGAAGCAGAACCTTCAACAAACATTTCGTATCCGAAAATGATATATGTTTCGAAGAATCTATATGTTGGAAAAATGTTTCTTACAGTTGTGTGTTGTGGTCGTTCCCCAGGACACATGCCAACATTTTTATAGGCATAGCTTTTCATTTGCCAATGGTAATATGACGGCTTTTGCTATTCACTAACATGTGCAAATCGTGGCTCATTTTTGTTCGAGAAGACTGCTTCTAGCAAATAGGTATCCATTTCGTACTAGAAATCGGATTAATGCCTAGGGGTAAGAGAAAAATGGTGGATAGGTTAAAGGGCCTTCATCCTACACTGAGTACTTGTAATACATGATCCAAAATTTTGATAATAGAATCTATCCTCTAACCATGAAACTATTTTAAAATCTTTACTTAGTAAAATCTATCGGTTCTAAAATACCAATTGAACTTGTTAAACATTTTTCTTTTTACATTTTCTTTTTTTCACTTCTTCCATTATAATCCATTCATATCCCAAGTGACAAAAATTGAGTTGCAAGTCAATATATATTACTTTTAAATATAAAATACAAGGTGTGCAAAGATAATAGACTTCATTAATAGGCACAAAACAACTACCAAAGATAATATACATCAACCAAGTACCTACGTAAGTTAGAGACATGATGATAAAGACTTAATGGTTTGTTTGATAATTACTAATTTATGATAGTATAATAAGTTGCTACCTTGGTTTAGATTTGTATGTATTTATCGATTTAATTATATTTATTGATGATATTTTATGTATGAGGATCACAGTTGTCTATACGAATTGAAAAAAGTTAATTGCATGATGTGCTTATCATATACTGAAGTTGGTAGTAAAAGTTAGGCTAAATACTTGAGGCATGACCGATCACATTTGTGAGACTCGGTACACATTAAACAATATTTCATGTTTCTAAATGCAAACAAAACTAGAATTCGGATCATTGCAGGAGTCAAAAGTCATGAGTAGAACATCCTACATTTCGATTGTTCCAAAAGGATAAGGGAATGACCTCATTTTAAGGTATCTACATCAATGCTCCAAACCTTAAACCCTAAATAAACCACTTGTCTAGTTCATACTACCCTATGAGCAACGTTGAACTTTCCAACTTTGTCAACATATTGGACTTGTTAGGAAGGTGTTGTAGTGATTCGATACTCTAGTTTACCATGTTAGTGTCGCAATGGTAATCAAACTCTATGATTACTTTTATATGCCTTTCTTTACCTATTATTATGTTGCAATGATTCTAGATCCCTGGTTTAAGAGTAATACTATACAACTCATCAAGGAATTCCATTACAACATAGGCATATAAAACGTTGCTGTGAATGAAGTTGCTACTTTTGATGATGAGGTGCATAATTTGCTCAATATATTGTACTATTTTCATAACAAAAGAATTCAGCAACCACTATAAGCACCGTGATCCAGAAATTATTTAACATGTTCATACCCCTCGTCTTCTAGAAGAAGTAAACAAGTTGTGCAAAGAAGCTGAGATGGTGAGAGCACCAGTAGTGCTAGAGTGCTAGCTTAGAAGCTTATAATGAACTATTGGTATACCAAGTGTTAGAATTCGAGGAGACAAAAAAAGGTGAAAATTTGGATGCTCTGCTAAAGTGCATACGATGCCAGTACATTACCTAATGGTACGAGACGTTTTACCAAACACATATATATACACACATAGCATGTATCATCTTATCCATTAAGTACTTTTTCCTAGTTACACCGTAAGTTTCATAAACTGACCTATGAAATGTTTAGGGTTAAAAAATTACCTAGCTAATGCAATATTACAATAATAACTCCCTAAAAAGATTATGTCATGAATGGCGAGGTATAACAATACATGAAATGTGAGACCACAAACATTTAAGTGGTCACTTTCTACTTTGCAAAGAGAGAAGGATATATAGTCGCTTTCTATGCCTTAAGGTCTCAAAATATGAGACCCTCTCTTTCATCATGTACGATCTACTTTCGTCTACTGCTATCGAATCAATATATCTTGAACAGTACATGTGAATATTTTTGTAGTGATATACTCGATCCTTCTTAACTATTTTTCCATGTTTTTCCTTAAAATCGCAAATATGTTATTAGCAAAGAAAAAGTCCATTTGAATCGCATAAAGCTGAAGTTTTCAAAAATATATAGTTGAAAAGTTTTCACAAGAAAAATTCCTTAAAGTGTTGATGTGGAATTTCACATACCTCCATCATATGTTGAGACTTAGTAAAAATAAATAAATTCCAAGTTTACCTAATTGGAAAAAAAATGCGACCAATGTTTTCTACAATTTGAAGAAAAATGACATAGTCACTCTCTATGATTAAAGGTTTCATATTATAGGTTAAGGTTGTTATAATTTAGGAGAAACTCTATAATCCCTTTCTCTATTTTGATGGGATCAGACCTATACTTCATTCCATAATTTATTTTCATTCTTTTAAATCTAAACCATTAAATTTATAATTTGTTAATAGTCTAGATTCAAAAGAGTGCAAATCAAGAGTGGAGTAGAAGACAGTATCGATCTTGCAAAAAATAAGGATAAGATTATAAAAAAATCCATAATTTAGTGGCATTACCACTGGTTTTTCATTAGAATAGATGTAGGTTTAAATCCCCTTCCTAAATTTGTAATGTAGTTGGGAAAAAAAAATTTATAATATGGACCCTCTCTTGCATCATGTACTATGCATTTTCAACCATTAGTTGAATTAATAATTCTTTTGATCATCAATATATTGTACGCATGCCACCGGTAATAGATTTCTTTTGCGAGGTGAATCCCTAGAGGTTAATTTTTATGGATTAGAACAAAAAATACAAATCCATAAGCCAACATTTTCATATATCTAAAACTCATTACAAAATAATTAATTCAATATTTGCAAAAAGATAAAAGGTGAGAGGCTTCAATAATCAATTATTCATTCCATCATGGTTACAGAGAGAGAGAGAATCAAGTGCAGGACACCAAACTCTCTAGATCATATTTAAGCACAACGTGTAAATCAAACTACATTCTTGAAACATGCAGTTCAACATATAGCAACATATATCTAACACAATACATGATGGACATTCTTAAACATACTAACACATCTATGGAAACATAAAAGACCATGGCAACGGTTCATAGCTAACAATATATATGCTCACTTATAGTAGCATCTATATGTGGACTGGGTCAATGTATAAAGAACGAAGAACATCCTTAGTTATGAGGTGGGGGTTGGTATAGTGATCCTCGCCCTTGTAGAAAAAGTTAGCAACACGCGAAAGATTCACTATTGGCATGAGAATGCACATGGGTAAGATAGTTGGTCGGAGACACTCCTCGTTAATGTCCTTCCATGCATTGGAAAGTTGCTTAGAAAGTGTCTCTTCAGCTTGAGCTTCAGTTACATTATACTCTTTCATGTAACATTCTATTGCCCACGATATGTGTTCTCTTTTTTGTTCAAATTGTGATGAGGTCACAAGCAATAACTTAGCTTAATTAATTTTCACTCATAATAAAAAAATTTTTAGTGATTGATGTTTTCATGTTAAGTTGCATGAATTCATTTACTAAAGTTAACTAAGCAATTGCATTTACATGTGTGTCTCGGCTTCCATAATACTAAAAAGTTTATGTACTTTACTTTTTTCTTTTACTAAAATTTCCTTTTTCCTTTATAAAAATGCATTTTCCCTTGAAAATATGATAATATATTCAAGGAGACAAGAAGATCGATGTACGTACGTTATGAATTGCGATGTCGTCAATCATCCCGAGAATTATAAGGGAGGCCTTTATTATTCTAGGCCTAGGATCACTTCTTGACCAATCCAAAACATCTTTTGTGACGATGTCTCCCATTCCGACAAAAGCTATTGTCTCCATCATATCATATGCAGCTGTTACTAATGCCACAGACATGTAATCCTCGAAGGATGGAGTTTTTGTTTGTTGGAGCAATTTCGCTTCTTCCATGTATCCCCTTATGATCGTAGTTTGAACCTACAAGAGCCAATTATTATTATATGATTGCTTTTATGTGATACATATAAATTAATAACACAAATTTGATTTTGATAAAAAGAGCAGGATATAGCTTACGCCTTCTTTTATGTAGTGGAGGCGATAGGATCTTCCTTGTTCAAACAATATCTTCCCAATGTTATCATAGAGGTCATAATGCGCCTTATAGAGTACTTGCATATAATATGGCAACCTATCCACTGCTACACGCTCCCAACTATCATAAATAGGAGTGTAAATAAATCCAACCGATTCACAACGAGTTTAGCTTGAATTTTATTTGAATTCAATTTAATGATAGTCAGATTGAGCTTGAGCTTGAGCTTTAAGATACTAAGCTTACTATGCTTGCGAGCTTATTGGAGCTTAATATAATTTTTAATCTATTTTTAATTTATTTAAATATAAACAAATCAAATAATGATTAGATAAAATTTAAAAAACAAGTTTAAGCTTAATCGATCTAATACAGTCGAGCTCTAACTTGCTATATATATTTTCGAGTCAAGCTCAAACTTGAACTCAAACCTAATATTATTTTATTTGACCCGATTTGATTATATCCTTAATCATAAATACATATGCAATAAGTATTCGTGAAAATACATAAACTAAGAGGTGGGACCTTCTTGATCCTCAAAACATAATCATTCAAGATGATGAAATTTAGCGAGTTTTTATTTCATGGGAAATGTTTATTAGATTTTTCCTCCTTTTTTTTTTAAATAAAAATTTGGCATATGCAATAAAATTGTTAAATATTTTTATAACAATATTAAAATGTTATGGTTATTAGTGACTTTCAATGGTAGTAAATGATAAAAAGCTAAGACTGCAGCTAATGGCTGGTGGTAGTGCTTGACCATTGCGGTAAAAATGTCAATGAAAAATATGAAAAAGGATTGTTTCTAAAAGAGAAAATCGCTTTTCTATTTCATTCATATTTTTAATGACCTGCCCAGATCGTAACCTTATACTGTTACTGTTACAAGCCAATAATATCTACAACGCTTGAGACTTACAAAGCTTTCATTGTAATATACTAGTATATACAAAAAAATGTCCGAGAAACATCTTTTGTGAAACAAACATACACCTTTTGTTATAAAAGAAATTTATAGAAAGATACCTTTTTATCACTTCTGTGAAGAGTTCATGTTCATAAAAAGTGCGATACGCATCATAAACATCATCGGTGACTGAAAGCATCATAAACATAATCCTGCCAAAACGATATTGTGGTTCGAAGTAAGCTCCCCATATCCAGAAGTAACACTCCACGTGCCTATCTCTGACGAAAGGAAGATGTGTCTTGAAGTCCAATTCTTTCCACCATCTAATTAGGCATTCAAGATTTTAGTAAACTGAGGTCCCAAATAAACATTCATGTCAAATCAATCAATTAAAAGAAAAACAAACGTGCAAATACCACCTTGCGATTTCACCAAGCTCCTTTTGGTGTAGTTTTTGTAGTAAGTTGAAATCTAATTTTGCCAACGTTAATAGGTTCTGATTATGAGAAGGATCTTGTTGGTAGATTTCAAAGTACCACATAGCCTCTACCCTTGGCACTCCCTTGCGGATAGGTTGCTTTAATGCATGCGTGACTTGGGCTTTTAGCAAAGGAGTGATTGTCAAATTATTTTCCAGTGTGATGCCTTCAGATGGGTTGAAGTGAAGGCAAGTGCATCTTCCAAAATTTCCTCCCCATGTATCATCATATGGCTTGCTTCATATAAGCTCAGTAGTCCTTGAACATCATTGACAACCGATTCTGCAAAACTCCCTTTCTCATCCTTAAAATTGTTAAAGATCTCTGCCCAAAAAGTCATTTTAATTTAATTTAGTTGTACTACAATATCTTTGCTAATATACCAAATGTATATAAACATAGAATGACAAGTAAAAAATATAATCTAGTTAAAATATATTATATTATTCACAGACCGATCTTCTTACGTTTTTGGTATAAAAACCCAAGAATCCTTTCTATGTTTTTACGTTTTTGCAATTTAAAAACCTATATCTTTTTTTCCCTAAATGTAGGACCTAAGTTATTATTATTATTATTCAACAATCGTGAATTATTAATTGAAAATGCCAGGTGATATCGGTGCATTTGTCTTTTCTAATAAAAGCTCGAATCACACGTATATATATTTATTTGGAAGTTATAAATAAAAGAAAACAATACAAATTTTGTAATATGATTGGAAAGTGATGATAGAATATTGTTTTACGCAAATTCAGTATTTTTTATTACCGACATGTGCTTTAGAATTTTGTTAGCAGAATGCTTAACGGAATTCGACGCGTGTGATGCATTCAAGAAAGAACGAAAATAAATAAATAAATGTGGGTCATTAAATTATAAAAGCATTGGAACATATTATGTTTTTTACTATGCACAAGTATTTGAAATGAAAATGTTGTTACAGTAACCGACTAAAAGAAGTGGAAAATTTGTGTTATACCAACGAATCATCATCAGCATACTTGCAAAAATAATTTCCCCAGACATATCTTTTTGCACTGCCTCTCGGCGGTGTTGATGCTAATACTGCTGCCTTGAATTGAACCAAGGACGGCTGAAGAAACAACTTGAGTAGACATATCTTTTTGCACGACGTTGAAGTTCTATGTGATGAGTGTGGTGATTTTCCTCTTGGTGCTTGCTGCCTTATATAGGCAACACAGGGAGCCTCTATTATAGCTCGTCTACATGAAAAGTCACGTGAAATCGTTCAACTTGGATAGCCAACTCAAATATGGATTGTCCATTTGCTCTTTCTTTATCGCCTGTGCCATCATTATGTAACTCCCCTTGTTTTATGGAAAAAATCCTTTTAAAGGAAAATGCTTTTCCTTAGAAATAATTTCTAAAAATTAATTTTCTTATATGTATTCAGTTGTTCCCATAAAAGACGAGTAAGTGATGTTGATGCATCCTTAATGCATATGCTAAGATGGAAATTAAATTTGGTGCATTTTCAGTTAGTTATATGAAAGAAGCATAAATATTTCTGACCCAATTCTTCACTGTTTTGTTTCATTTTATCACTTAAAAATCTTAATTCGTAAGTTGTTACTGAATTCCATTTTCAGTATCTTCCTCCAATGCTCATTTATACCTAATTATGTCAAGTCGTATGCCTATTAGAACTCCATAGTCATCGTAATATTCATATTTATTGAAAGTTTTTATGAGGAATCGGTTACAATTGAGTTGGCATATATGAATGAATTATGTGTTTTTATCAAAATTAAGTAATTATATTTAAAATAACATTAAAGTTTCTTACCTGAATCTTGTTGCCAGAATTTTGGTGTTGTTTTTATTTTATTACAGAAAATCTCGAATTCCATAAATTGTTTCCTTATTCCATATCTATTCTTATATTCCCCATAAATAACTATAGTTTATGTCTATAATTACTATCGTAATGTTTCTCATATTTATCTCAAATCTTTGTACAATAATAATTGTATTTAAATTATATTTAATGTTTCTTTCCAGAATACTCTATTGACATCTCTATTATAATATGTCTATTAGAAAATATAGCTTGGCAACTATTACTTTCACCTGTTTTATTTATTTGTTACTATTCAGTTTCTATCACAATATTTTCATATTTGTCCAAATCTCTGTAGGGAAATAGTTATATTTAAAATCGCAAAATTTTTCTTACCAAAATATTCGCGGTTTCTTTTTCTTACCAAGAATCTCGATTTTCGTAAATCGTAACCGTATTCCAATTTCTATATCTTTCTACAATGCTCATTTATAACTTAGTATATTAACTTGAATTGCATGCAGAGCCCTTAAATCATCGTCATAATATTTTTCATAGTTACCAAAAATCTTTATGTCGGGCCAGCTAATTTTAAGTTCGGGAACGAATGAATTATGTGTTCTTCACAAAATAAAGTAATTACATTAAGCGACACCGGTGCTTATTACCAAAATTTTTTATTGCCAAAAATATTAACTATAGCTTAAATATTAGGTGAGAGAATTCTAATTATTGAAGAGTTTTGAGTGTAGTAATTTGGATTATGTCTAAACTCTAAAGTAAGTGTATTCGAACTAAGATAATCCAAGGATGGGTGACCTACTACACCATGAGACAAAATAGTGTGACATTCTATGCTAAAGTGAATGATACTAAGAGGAGTTTTGATCCGATTATTATAAAGTGGTATCAAAAAAGCCTACTAACCAGAAAAGCAAAGTCCTTGCTTGGTATTGATCTTAGGTCTATGTAACGAAATTGACGAGGATGTCAATTATATAAGGGAGTGAATTGTGATACTCCTTCAATACTAAATAATGAAACTTTAATCATCGAGGTGTCTTTTAGTATAAGAACTTGAAGTACATCAGAAAACTCTAAAGTTAAGTATACTCAAGTTAGAGTAATCCCAAAATGGGTGACCTTCTAAGAAACTACTACATCAAAGGAAAAAGTCGTGTGGTATTCCATACCAAAATGGATAATACTTCGATAGAAGGAGTTTTATTCAGGTTATTACAATATCCATGCTAACGAAAATCAAAGGTTTTTTTTTTTTAACTGTTTACTTAAAAATTTCTAATTAATGTTAACAAGATATTTACTACTTTTCTCTTATAAGCCAATATATGTCCTTTCTCATAATCTACATGAGGTTACATCAACATAGGATATTACAATCTCTCTTTTAAACATATGATATCCTGAAACACTTCAGTCAAATTAAAATAGTAATTAATTAAGTAGTAGAATCCATTTAAGCTGTATCAAAAGAAACTGCATCTTAGTAGGAAAAATCTCAATTTATAAATCTTCAAGTAACTTCAAGCTTATTTTAAATTTTATCTTATAGTATAGATCCATAAATTAAGGTTTTGATAATATTTTTCTTTAACTCTTATTTTACGTAACCATAAAATAGATTAATTTTTATTTTACAAATAAAGATTATATTTATATATATATACAACTTTATTAGTATAATATATCTTACTACATTTTAATCAATGTCATATTTTCTTAATATTATTTATTCTCATTTTAATTAAAATTTATTTTCTCAAATTTCCTTAGACATGTCTTACATTCTAGAACTTTCTAAAATAACCTAAACCCTACCTCGTTATCTTCTATTTTCTTCCACCACAATCATTCTTATTTTCTCTCTCAAACCATTTCATTTCTTTTCTTTCTCTCTCTCACTCTCTTCATTTGTTTCTTTTTCTCTCTCACTGACCGCACTTCCTCCATTAATGCTAGACCCTACCCATCCTATTTCCCTCTTATCTTCTCAATTCTCTTACTAACCTCACCTTCAATCCTTTTTCGTCTCCCTCACTAACCTACACGCAGTACCTTACCCCCTAACTTCCACAGTCATTCCCTAACTCACTCACCCCCTCCCCATTCTAACTTGCCTCAATCTTACATCTCTTGTTGTTAATTGCTCTCATCCCAGTTCCATACATTCTGAGTCATTTCAACAAATTTATTATTTGTAAATTATTTGGGTATATTGTGTAAGCTCCCTAGTTTCACGTAGTTATTTGAGCGTGTAATTTAGGACATTAATGAAACTAACCCAAATGACTTAAAAATTTATGAATAAACTTAAAATATTAAATGAGGACACTCCATAGACTCGGATATTAGAAATATAATAAAATAAAAATAATATAGTTAAAATAGTGAAATTTAACTATATTATATATTATTTATCAGAATTGTGTAGAATGCTTCGATAGCTAATAAATATTTAGAGACAATTTATATAAGTAATAAAAATATTATGTGATATATAATAATATATAGAATAAGTATATATACCCCGCGTGTAGTTATTATGTATAATTATATACTTGTAGTATCCTAAAATACCCAAATAACAGCATTTTAAGCTTGAACGAGATGGGATAATTAATAAAAAAAATTAATGAAAATCCTTAATTGAGTTGGACAGTTAGGATTTTCTTTAGATAGGCATGTGCATTGATATAGGATAGGTGTTAATGAGAAAAAGAGAATAAAAAGCTCTAAATGTGAAGAAAGTGAGAAATTAAATCATTTCAACAACCAATTAGTTGAGAAAAAAATCTAGAAACACTTTCCTACATTTCATTTACATAATTAAGGATTTGGAAAAAATTAGAGTGAGTTAAGGTGATCAAAGAGGAAAATTTAGGAAATGTTGAAAAATCGGTACGCAATTTGAGCTTAGGGAGGCTTAGGAACTTAGGGAGCTTCTGGAAGTCAATGGCCACCACTACAAGAGGCAACAAGCATTGCCCAAATGTGCTAATAAGGGGGTAGCCACTACTAGTGGTTGGAGCTTGAAATTCTAGTGAAGTCCTTCTTTAATCCGATTATCAAAAAATTAGTAAAAATATAAAAAATATCTAAAAAATTATACAAAAATTTATTCTTACGTATTTTTAAGTATAGAATCTACAAAAAAAAAATATTTTTTGTAAAAATTTAATAATTACAGTATATGTGCTTAAGAAATCGATGAAACCAAACATTTTTCGATGTTGAAATGAGTACGTCTAATGATGTAGTTTTGAGCTCTAAATTTTTCTATAAGTTATTCACTATTGATATTAAATTCTATGTAAATATTTTTAACAAAAATATTTTATAAATTTTTAATTGATTTTTTAGCATTAAATTATGATTAAAATGGTATTTTTGATAAAAATTATTGTATTTTTCTTAAAGAACTCACTTGGATTATGAAATCCACTGGTTATTGATGTATTCTTAGTGTATGGGTGTTATTAGAAGGGTATCTATCGAGTAAAGTTAACAAAATTAAGTATAATTCACTTATATAAATAGTTTGATAATATGAGAATTAAATTTGTGAAAGATGAAGTTATAAGGAATTTGAATGCAATGATGCTATGAAGTATGTGTTAAAGTCATACTTTAGTTAGTATTGATCTGAATTAGAAGTAAATGGACTAAGGGATTGAGTATAAGGAATTGGGTGAAGGCGGATGATAAGTCAGAGGATTTTATAAAGAGTTTTTCATTAGAATGGTACAAAGAGTTTTTCACTAGAATGGTACTAAGAGAATGAGTCAAAAGCAAGACTTATGAACAAAATATAAGAATGAGGGATTCATAAGTTTAGTCAGAGGATAATGTTCTTCAAAACCCTATAGATAACAGTGTCAGAGGATATCTTAAAGGAAGTTAGGAGGTAAATGTTTTATTTGATAATTACTTAAAATTTTAGTTAGATGTAAAAACTTGAAGAGAAGTATAATCAGTCTCGAGCCTAGTTTTTTACCCTCTTGATTCTTTAAAAATTAAGTTTTCTCTAAATTGATCAGTATTAAGCTATACTCATTTAATATTGATTCTTGATTAGGGTTTAAAGAAAAACTGTTTCTTTTTTAAAACAATTTTGAAGTTACCACCTGATCGAAGTCGGAAAAAATAGTTAAGTTATAACCAATTCACTCAATTTGTTATTGGGTGAATTGGTTATAACTTAAACACTAGTTTACGAAAATACCGATTTTTGAAACAGTTTTTTGAAAACCAGAGATTTAGGTTCGGAGGTTAAAGATTTAAACCTTTATAAGTACCATTAACTTTCTAAAATTAGAATTAAACTTAAAAATCACCTTTAATTTTGAAAGACAAAAATTGATTATCGATTACTTTAATTAGATAAACAAATTAATCTAAACTAAAGAAAAAGGGAAATTAGTTAGTTTTTTAATTTTTATCGTTGCTCTATAAGTGTTTACATACTTACTATTTGGGATCAAACATACGTAGTTCTTTTTACGAAAAATTTAGTGGATTGAGTTGATTTTAATTTGGAAACATGTTGAATTTACATTTTTAGTTTAATTTGCTTTATTTAAGAAAAATTATAACGAAGGTCCTAAATTATATATATATATTTGAAAAATCTAAGAGTAGTCCTAATTTGTAAAGGGTTAATTTATTTTTTGTTTATTTTTGAAAACTTGATTTTTCTAAGTGTTAAAAATAATTTTTATTTGCTAACTTATTATTATTATTTTTATTTTTTATCTATTAGACTAAAAATAAATAAAATAACTACCTTCTTTTTCTTTTTCTTTTTTTTTTATCTTTTTTTTCCTTGTTATTATTACATTTACATTCATAAAAGAAAAAACAACAACTAATAATAAATAAAATAAATAAATAAGTAAATAAAAGAAATTGGACTTTAGACACTATGTGTGCGTGGGTCGGACTTAGAGCGGACTTCGGGGTAGTCACAAATCGTGTTGGGTCAACTAAGGTAGTCGCTTGGAAGGGGTTATGGGCATGGTCAAAGAGCTTCGGCTGATCAAGGGCATGACATAAGGTAGATGGCCGTTGTCTTCAACTGATTACGGGCATGATGTGAGGGTGGATGGCCGCTATCTTCAACTGCTTATGGTCATGATTGGGGGGTACGGTGGTTAGGGCTCGACAGTAGAGGGTGGTAGCGGCTACTGCGGCGGTCGAAATGGGTTGAGCTTGGTTGCTAGTGGCTAGAGGGATCTATTTATGGTGGTGGTGTTAATCAATTAGGGACTTGAGGGAGAAAAAACGAAGAGAGAGAGAATGCCATGGGTGTAAAGAGAGAAAGAGTAGTTGAGGAAGAGAGAAAGAGAGCTTGTGAGTTTTCTACAACTTGTGAATGGTTGTGTGTGTCCTTTGGATGCTCGTAAGCCCCCTATTTATACACGAATTCATCAAACGAATAAGGAAAGCTTGAATTCGGATTTGAATGCAAATTCTAGATTTTCAGTTTTTTTCTACTTTTTGGAGCTCGATTTGAATGCTCATTTGACTGAATCCAGATGTGTTATTGTGTTTGATTTAAAGTAAGCCGTGCGGAGGATGAATTTGTACCATTAATTGGTGTGTTTCAATAAGGAAAAAGCATAAAATCAGAGGCAAAAGTGAGGGGGTCGGGTTGCTCTTGAGAAGGAAAAAGGAGGAAAATCAGGAGAAAATGGAGGAAAACTAAGAGAAAGAGAGGGAAAGTCGGCTAACGCAGCGCTGACGTGGCGTTACGTCAGCTGACTTGACCAACCCTGACCTGCCACGTGTCGTTATGTGACATGTGACAGCTAACGTGGCGCTACGTCAGCAAGGTCATTCAATCTTACGATATCACGTATTAAGATACGTAGTGTAGTAAGATCCTAGCACGTAATAATGTATTAGTTAACAAAAAATTAAAAAGGCTTCCTTATCTTTGCCAAGATTCAAACCCAAAATCTCATACTCAATGCCTAAACCAAGTTCATGTATTTAACCATTAGGTTGTTAGCCTATACCTTGTCCATATGTATAACTAAACTGTATATATGGACTCGGTCAGCTTGGGCTAGATTTAATCTAAGCTTAAATTTAACAGCCTAGTTTCTAAATCTAATTTAAAAATAAAAAATCTACTCTAATGAAATGTTATTTTTAAAAATATTTTATTTTTTCAACTTCTCTAATTTTTTTGTAATTTTTCAATTTTCTAAATTTTGTAAATTTTATTTTCTAAACTTTTTATTTTTTAAGGTTTCTTTCTATACTTTCTATTTTTGGTAATTTTCTTTAAAATTTATTATTTTTTGTGCCTTTTCTTATTTTTGAATTTTTTTTGTGTTTTTTCTAAAATTCTTATTTTTCTAAATTTCTTAATTTTCTGGGTTTTCTTTAATTTCCTTTTTTTTTTGTGTTTTTCTTAATTTAGGGCCTATTAAGAAATAAAATAAAATAAAGAGGATAAAAATTGAGTGTTTACAATCAGGAAGGCTTAGAGGCTAGGTTAGAGGGAGTATTTGTTGGAACTCTAATGTTATGGGTCTTTGAAGAAAGTTTAGTAGAAAAATTCTTAGAAATTATGAAGTTAAAGGAGCTTAGATGATATCTCAGAGGATTGCTATTATGGAATTTAAATTCTAGTTGATGCAATAATTTAGTCAGAAGATAACTCAGAAGAATATTTGGGGTAATTATATACATGTGAACACTCAGCAGTTGTTTTAGAAAGTAGTTCATAAGGAATCCTGAATAGTTATAAGACTCAAATGGTGATTTAGAGGATAATCTTGTTAAAATCTTAACCATGATATGGCTCAGAGGATAATTCAAAAGTTTTCAATTTAAAAATTGCAAAGACAATTTAGCTTGGAAAGTAGCTTAAAGGATGTTTGTTAACAATCTTGAGTATTTACCAACCTTAGACATTGACACAAAAGATAAATCTATGGTGAATATCAATGTTTATGTGGTATAAAAGATATCTCAAAAGCTTTTTTTAGTAAATATTTCAAGGACATCTTAACTCAGGGAATAGCTCAATAGTTAACGTAAACTTATAGTACTAATATAAACTTCCAATACTTAAGGCGTAAGCTAATGAACCAACAACTAATTAAACTAATTCTATTATAAATGAATGAATTAGCCATATTTCCTAATTTATATGTATAATAAAGTACTACATCAAGATAAATATCAAAGGATCACCTACAAGGACAAGTGAACAATTGAGTTAACTAGCGATTAAGTTCTAGATAAGTGGGATCAGTCCTTCACTGTACTTTAAATTATTATTAAGAATATTTAGAGAGCTTAGTATGTGTCTTTCTTGTGACTGTAATTTAGAAACATATGTAGATATGTGCTTGAATATTGTATTGCTATTGTAGAGTGCTAGACTGTATATAGATTGGTTACTTTATGATGTTATTTGTTTTGAATTATTTGAAAAGGCTTGATCACTCTAAAAGAAATCTAACTTAAACTTGACTTAACTTATAACCGGACATGCATCACAACCTACTAGGAGAAAATGATTATGAAGTTTAGGCCAAATACGGACTCTTTGATGAGAATAGTAGAAATGGTCCTTTTCTCACCATTAGTTGAACTAAGGAATAGGAGAGGAGGTTGCGACAAGGTTAGGGACCATAGTTTGAAAGTAGTCTCGGGTGGAGCGTGATTCTCTATTGCACAAGCCCTAGTTTGGTGACCAATTCGTAAAGTGCATAGCGTGAAACTCCTTAAAACTCGAGTTAGATAGGTCACACTTTCTTTGATCTTATAACGACCTAATGTCGTGCGATAGCATTTGCTTGAATATACATAGCATCTAATTAACTTTGCTTCAAAACCTTGGCTAGTTGAGGACTGATATGTGCTATTGTCTCCGTTGCACTTGCTGAGTAAGTCATGGCTCACTTCCCTATAATTGTTTCTCAAGTTTCCCAGTAAAATCACTAGAATTACACTAAGTCCTAGAAAGACTAAAGAATAAGGTTGTGGATTGAGATATAAGACCAATTGATTAGATTCCTATTTTGTTGTTTGACTTTATTAACCCCTAGGAAAACTAATAGGGTCTTTTATTAGTAGCCCTCTAATTTCAATTGTATTTATCGACACAATGTTTTGTAAACCTTCGAACTTTTATGAATCCTTATTGTATCTTTTTTCTGAAATTATTTATAAAACTCATTTTCTTCTTAAACTTTTATACCATAATGTTTCTTTCAAATGTTATTTTAGAAAGCTATACTACGGGTTGATACCAAATAGATATTGAATTGAATGACTCAAAGCTTTGGAGTGGTAAGTGTCTGGTGTAAGCTATACTTATGTTAGTAGCTAAAGGGGCTAACTTCTAACTTAGGTTGGTTTATAGGGTAGGACTATTACGACTTTCTGGTTTGCGGCGTGATAGTTTTGAGGTGGTATCAAAGTATGGTCATCGACAATTTGTTTAGAGCATAACTCATTCAAACTAACTCTAAGATAGTATAGCTAAAATAAACGGAACATTGAGAGTGGAAAATAAGCAAGACGTAAAAGACTTATATTGGTAATATATATATATATATATATATAATGAAAAGCCATAGTAAATAATAGGTAAATATTAATCTAACTTATGCCATGTGTACCTTTGGGTTTTGAAATCATTAACTTATTTATGCTTAATGATAAAGAGTTTATAGATTGTAAGGTTTAATTGTGAGAATTGTTTTGAGATAGACTGATTAAGTACTATTATATTTTTTAGTGAAATTATACGAAATGTGTATATGTTTTAAAATTAATTATCTTGTAGATGTTGGGTGACTGGGAGTATTAGAGGATAAGTGGAAATTGGTATTACTATTGCTACAATAGGGAAGGAGATATTTGTTAATTAAAAGGGGTCATGATAATAGTGGTTTCAATAATGTAATTTCTAGTGTTATTGTTGAAAGTAGTAGAGATAGTAATGTTTGAAGGATATAGGAGCATTTGATGAATCTTAGTTGGTATAGGTAAGGTCAAGTTCTTATGGTTATATCATATATTTAAATAGTAATCATTAAAGTTTAAACAAATCGATTTCCATGCTCTTGTTATAATGCATATAGAGATTGATAAGTTGTTAAGAACTACAGAATTAAGTGATAATACATTATTGTTGTACTATTGCATTACTGGTGAAATTGAAGGATGTATAATATGAGAAGCTTAGGGGAGATAGGTAGTAATAAATGAGAATTATATTAAAAGGGATTGGAATGAAAATTAAGGTGTAAGAAAAAAAAAAAATCTAAGATGTGGTTGTGGTGGAATTGTAAAGTATAGATTGGTTAAGTCTATGATAACAAAAAGAATATGATTGGACTCAGAGGATTTGGTATAATCTAATTTAGATAATTTGGCATATGATTAAGGTAAACTTGAATATTAAATCGTGTGAATAATAAGATTAATTGATGGATGTTCTACATTTTAGGAGAGATCATAGATATATAATATGAATCTAAATAAGAATTTGAAAAAAACTCTAACCTTAATCAAGATGATGTAATAGCTGAGGATGAGGCAAGAACAAACAAATGTATAAGTAGATCAAAGAGTATAAAATACAAAAGGAAGCAAAATCCTAGATAAAACCTTAGCTAAATATTTCCACCAAGACTTGGATAGAAAATCATATAGGAATCAATGAATTAAATAAGGAGAAAAGGCTAGTGTAAAGAATGATTGTGATAATAATAGGTTGTATGCTGTTGAAAGTATTCTAAAACTCCAAAATTGGTGGTGAAAAAGTATAGATTCTGAATTGAAATGTTAAGGAGAAGGAGAATGGAAATTGAGTTTTAGGAGAAGTTGTGATAATCTTAAAGAGATAAATAATTTGTAAAGTCAAAAGTTAGTAGAATAAAGTAACTTTTAGTAGTTTAGCTCCTTAGATAGTGATATAGACTGAAAACTCGAATCTTATTGACATGTTTTAAGTCCAGATTTATGAAATGAATTGTTGTTGTGTTGATATAATTGGTATTCTTTGATATATTTAAGCTCTCTTAGCATTAACTTATAAATAGTTGATTGAAATAGTATGTGTAGATAATGTATTTGGGGAAAAAAATGTGATATTTCAATATGTATGGAAGACTACGTGTGGTTCTTTATTGTATATAGTTCATTCTCAATATGATTTTTCTACGAGATAAAGCTAAGTTTTGATATGAATCTGTTCCTAATGTAAGGATAAACTAGCATATTCAATAGGAAGATATTGAATTGATGGAGTAGTTAGAAACATAGGAAAATGATTGAGAAATGCAAATTCATTTCTAAGTACTTTTGTACATAAAAATAGCTAAGTGTTAACCCCGATAGACATACCCCAAGTTGGATAATGGAAAATTAAAGTAAATACCTAAGTGATAGGGACACTATTGTAACATTTAATGATTGAGAAGAATGCCTTGAGAAGAATACAATGAAGAGTAATATTAGAAGCTTTGATTTTAGGATATCACTTGCCCTCTTAAAATTCATCAAGATAACTCAATACTTAAGTTACAATAAGATAAGCTGACTTGAATTAAAGGTTAAATAGCCTAGATTAGGTTAAAATGAAGACATTTAGAATTAGTGAGCAATAGAAGGAGATATACCTAACTCTAAATTAAAAAGATGATGACTCAATACTTAAGATACAATAAGATAAGTTGACTTGAATTAAAGGTTAAATAGTCTAGATTAGGTTAAAATGAAGACATTTAGAATTAGTGAGCAATTGGAGGAGACATACCTAACTCTAAATTAAAAAGATGGAAGTTAACTCATGATAGATCTAGTTTTGAAGAGTTAATAGTGCAATAAATTATGAGATAACTTAAGGGAGGTATTACTAGGGTAGCACAAAGAATGATATATGAAGTAATGGAAATGAATGGACAAAGACCAAAACAGATACCAAAGATAAACTCTTTCCTATTTGGGATTAAGATATGAATTTATCTAAGAAAGTAAATGATATATATTCTAAGTTAGGAAAAAGAAAAAGACTCCTTATCATAAGACTCCTAAATTATTACACCTTATGAGCAGATAAGAATAGTAATATATTGATTGCAAATATGAGAGATGTTTATAGAAGATAACATAATTGGAAGCATGAAGTAAAAGATGGAGTTAAGTTATGCCTAAAGACTTAGATCAATCTGTTCATGAAAAAGTACAAGTTATAATGAAGAACGATTTAGATCAAATTAAACTCTATTAAGGAGATAGTTTGAAGAAATAACTAGAAACTTAATAAATCAAGTAAATAGTAAATAGAGAATCCTCCATAGATTATGAGAATTATAAATTGGAAACAGTATAAGGGAGATTTACCAAACATATAAGGTTAAGATTAAGAAAAGATGGGTTGAACTATGCTTAAAGAGATGGAAATGAAATAATGGTACAAGAATGTTATAATGGGGAAATGTGCAAAGATGTGTAAAATAAATTGATGCAAATCGTGTAGTTAAGGGAATAGTATCTTGAATTAATTGGTAAAGTTGTACACTTTATTTTGGATTTGAAAACAAAAGTGGAGATAAACTAGTGTATAGGATTAGAAATTTGATGGCTGCACAATGAGTACTTAGGTGCATACAAATAAGTAAGAAGAAGATGGTAAATCTATGATTCTTATCTCTCCTATTACACCCTTTATCTGTTGCAAATCTTGTTCCATTTCTAAGAACCCTTCATCCTTAAGTCAAATTACACATGTCATGTAAAGTTAAAAAGTTGAAAACCAGTCCATGTCCTTGTCCCTCTTGAATTGTATTAGTTCTATCAATTGAATGGTATTTGTTTATCAAGTCAATCCTTAATTCATTCGAGTATAACTTGTAAAAGGATTGAGATTTACTAACCTTAACTGTATAATTGTTTGTGCTAATATATAAAATGTTAAGCTTCTTACCATGAAGACAATGTGGATTCAAGGAGGAAACTAATTAAAGTGATAACGGTAAGAAAGCAATCTCTTAACATACTGGATAATCGGATTCAAAAGTTAATAAAGCATGATAAGGAGTAAAGACATGAGTTAAGATATATCCTAGTTTTTAGAACTGAGTTGAAGGATGTTCAAAGTAGAGTTCAAAATATAATAAGGATCAAAGAATAAATTATAATCATCATATTTGGGTATCATAAACTTGGAAGATTTAGAGACTACTGGAGTATATTACATGATGATAGTATGTAAGATTATGAACAATGCAACCACAATATTAGGGTTAACACAATAGACTTATAATAAAACTATAAATTAAAGGAACCATGTGTGCAAATGTTGAATAGAAGAATATTCAAAAATTAAGAGGTCAAAATGTATAGTTTGTGAAAGTCCTATATAGAGATAGCCTTAAGCTAAATTAATTAACAATAAAGATGTTAGACCTATAAGAAGGTTATACAAGTGAAAGAGCAACTCATTCCAATACTTGATAAATAAATTTACAGAATCAAAGATGTGGTTATTTAATGATCAAGTTAACAATGGGTCATCTTATTATGATAAAGATATCTAAAGAAATATTAAAATCTATAGATGTGGAATAAATAAGACGAATAATTAAAGTTTTGATGACAAAACATTTCTGAATGGTAGTGAAAATGTTAGCCCCCTAGTTTCACGTAGTTGTTCGAGCGTGTAATTTAGAACATTGATGAAACTAACCTAAATAGCCTAAAAAATTACAAGTAAACTCAAAATATTAAATGAGGACACCCTATAGACTTAGATATTAGAAATATAATAAAATAAAAATAATATAGCTAAAATAGTTAAATTTAATTATATTATGTATTATTTATTATAATCATGTAGAATAGCCTCCGATAGCAAATAATTATTTAGAGATAAATTATATATATAATAAAAATATTATACGATATAAAATAATATATAGAATAAGTATATATACCCCTCGTGTAGTTATTATGTGTAATTATATACTTGTAATATCCTAAAATACTCGATTAATAGCATTTTAAGCTCGAACAAGATGGGATAATTAATAAAAATCCTTAATTAAGTTGGACAACTAGGAACTTTTTTAGATAGGCATGTGCATTGATATAGGACAGGTGTTGATGAGAAAAAGAGAACAAACATGCAAGTTATAGGCTCCAAATGTAAAGAAAGAGAAATTAAATCATTTCAACAACCAATTAAAAATCTAGAAACACCTTCCCACATTTCATTTACATAATTAAGGATTTAGAAAAAATTAGAGTGAATGAAGGTGATCAAAGAGGAAAATTGAGGAAAAGTTGAAAAATCGGTATGCAATTTGAGCTTAGGAAGGTTCAAGAATCTAGGGAGCTTCTGGAAGGCAAAGGCCACCACCACAAGAGGCAACAAGCATTGCCTGGATATGCTAATAAGGGTGTAGGTGCTACTAGTGGCTGGAGCTTGAAATTTCATTAATGTCCTTTCTCAATTCGATTTTCAAAAAATTAGTAAAAGTATAAAGAAAAAACATTTAGAAAATTATACAAATATTTATTCCAACATATTTTAAAGTATAGAATTTAGAAGAAATATTTTTTTTTGTAAAAATTTAATAGTTACAGTATACGCACTTAAGAAATCGATAAAACCAAGCATTTTTTTTTATGTTGAAATGAATATGTCTAATGATGTAGTTTTGAGCTCCAAATTTTTTTGCAACCTATCCATTATTGGTACAAGAATTCTATGTAAAGATTTTTAACAAAAATATTTTATAAAATTTTAATTAATTTTTTAACCTTAAATTATGATTAAAATGGTATTTTTGCTAAAAATTATTGTATTTCTCTTAAAAACCTCACTTGAATTCTGAGCTCTAGTGGTTATTGATGTATTCTTAGTGTATGGGTGCTGTTGAAGGGGTTCTATTGGGTAAAGTTAACAAAATTAAGTATAATTGACTTATATGAATAGTTTGATAATATGAGAATTGGTGAAATTGGTGAAAGATGAAGTGTTATACAAGGAATTTAGATGTAATGATATTGTAAAGTATGTGTTAGAGTCATATTCTGGTTAGTTTTGATCTAAATTAGAAGTAAATAGACTAAGGCATTAAGTATAAGGGAATTGGGTGAAGGCAAATGATAAATCAGAGGATTTTATGAAGACTTTTTCACTAGAATGGTACTAAGAGGATGAGTCAGAAACAAGACTTATGAACAAAATACAAGAACAGGGGATTTAGAAGTTTAGTTGGAGGATAATATTCTTAAAAATCCTATAGATAACAAAGTCAGAGGGTATCTTAGAGGAAGTTGGGAGGCAAATGTTCTATTCGATAATTATTCAGAAGTTTAGTCATAAGTAAAAACTTGAAGAAAAGTATAGTCAGGAAGGCTTAGAGGTTAAGTTAGAGGGAGTATTTATTGGAACTCTAATGTTGTGGGTCTTAGAGGAAAGTTCAAAGGAAAGATCCTTAGAAATTATGAAGTTAATTGAGCTTAAATGATATCTAAGAGGATTTCTGTTAGGGAATTTAAATTTTAGTTGACATAATAACCTGGTTAGAGGGTAACTTAAAAGAATATTTAGAGTAATTATATACATGTGAACAGTCAGAAGTTGTCTTAGAATTTAGTTCATAAGGAATCCTGAATAGTTATCAGACTCAGATGATGATTCAGAGGATAATCTTATTAAAACCTTAACCATGATTTAGCTTAGAGGATAATTTAGAAGTTTTCAATTTAAGAATTGCAAAGGCAATTTAGCTTCGATAGTAGCTCAAAGGATGTTTGTTAACAACCTTGAGTATTTGCTAACCTTAGAGATTGATGTAGAGGATAAATCTGTGGTGAATATCAATAATTTTTATATAGTACAAAGGATATCTTAGAAGCTTTTTGA
Organism: Lumnitzera littorea; assembly: GCA_024138015.1. Lineage (NCBI taxonomy): Eukaryota > Viridiplantae > Streptophyta > Magnoliopsida > Myrtales > Combretaceae > Lumnitzera > Lumnitzera littorea. The sequence goes on from JAMXBB010000001.1 coordinate 116,952,516, forward strand.
ATAAATATTTTAAGGACATCTTAACTTAGGTGATAACTTAAAAGGTAACTAAACTTATAATACTAATCTAAACTTCCAATACTTAGGGCGTAGACTAATGAAACAATAACTAATGAACCTCATTCTATTATAAATTAATAAATTAGCCATATTTCCTAATTTATATGTAGAATAAAGTGCTACATCAAGATAAATGTCAAGGGATCACCCACAAGGACAAGTGAACAACTAAGTTAACTAGCAATTAAGTTTCAAGTATGTGGGATCGGTCTTTCACTGTACTTTGAAATAATATTAAAATACTTCAAGGCCTTAGTATGTGTCTTTCTTATGGGTGTAAGCCAGAAACTTGTATGGATATGTGCTTGATTATCATATTCCTATTGTAGAGTACTGGATTGTATATATATTGGTTACTTTAAGATGTTGTTTGTTTTGAATTATTTGAAATTTCTTGATCACTCCAAAAGCAATCTAACTCAAACTCAACTTAACTTAACTTCTAACCAGACATGCATTACAACTTACTAAGGGAAAACGACTAGGAAGTTTGGGCCAAATACAGACTCTTCGATAAGTATAGCAGAAATGGTCTTTTTCCCACCCTTAATCAAACTAAGTACTAGGAGAAGCGGTTGTTATAAGGTTAAGGATTGTGGTTTGAAGGTAATCTTAAGCAAAGCACGTTTCTCCATTACATTAGGCCTAGTTTGGTGATCGATTCACGAAGTGAAACTCCGTAAAACTCATATTATAACGGGTATAATTTCTTTGATTTCATGACAACTGATCAATGTCGTGCGATGTCATTTGCTTAAACATGCATAGCATCTAATTAACTTTACTTGAAAACCTTAGCTACTTGATGATTGGTATGTGCTATTGTTTCCGTTTTACTTACTGAGCAAATTATCGCTCCGTTCCCTATAGTTGTTTTGTAGGTTTTCTAGTACAATCACCAAAATTACACTAAGTCCCAGAAAGACTAAATAATAGGATAGGGGAGTGAGATACAAGACTAATGATTAGATTCCTATTTTACTCTTTGACTTTACAAACCCTTAAGAAATCTAATAAGGTTTTTTATTAGTGGCCCTTTAGTTTCAATTGTATTTATCGATACAGTATTCTGTAAACCTTTGGATTTTTACGAACCCTTATCATATCTTTTTTCTGATGTTATTTATAAAACTTATTTTCTTCTTAAACTTTTATACTACAGTATTTTTTTCAAAAGTTATTATAGAAAGTTGTACCACGAGTTGATACCAAATAGATGTTGAATTTAATGACTTAAAGTTATGGAGTGGTAAAGGCTCGATGTAAGCTATACCTACGTTAGTAGCTAAAGGGACTAACTTCTAACTTAGGTTAGTTTACATGATAGAGTTGTTACGACTTTTTGGTTTGAGGCATGACATATCGTTAAGAAAAATGTAATTTTTATATTATTTGTTTCTAGTAGATCCTTTATTCGGCAATGATTAGGTGTTCATCCAGTATTCTCCTCTCAACTATTTATTCAATGAGTCGACTTAGTTACATTTTTTTGGTATCATGTAAGTAGTATATTATTGTTATTTTCCTATATTATTTTGAAAAGTAATTATTTTGCTAGTAATAGACTTCTATCATAAAATTGATTTATTTGCCATATGGTACCATTATTTTTGTATATGAAAGTTACTATTATAAACTGTGCCATATATTGTATGATGTATGTTTGTGTAATTATGGAGTTAGATTTTTTATTTCTTGTTATATTTAGATTTGGGTCACTATTTTCTTATTGGGTATGGAGTTATGTTAACGCTTGTATCATATATATATGATTTCAAGTATCAATTTGGTTGACAATGGTTTTATCTTACTATGATTATGTCTTAAAATTATTATTGATGATATTATTATTTAAATATTTCTATTATGATTGTTATTATGATTATATAATATATGATATTAATTGTAAAGTATGTCTACTTTGGATTCCAAGTACTAAAATGTGTTTCTTAACGTATTCCTAGGAGCTTTAGTATTGTTTGGTAATATACATATTCTTTGTTGTGCTGATTAGCTGATTAGTAAACTATTTATTTTAACACCCTCATTATATGTTTACCTATATTCTTCTTTTACATATTGTACCCTTATAATATGAGTAATTAAATAGTATTACATATAAATAAGTTAACTTTTTAATCTATCATATTATATATTTATATTATTTTCAATTCCTATCTTTGACTTATAAATAGATCTGATTAATTTCATTTGGAACCTTCGATTTCAAAAGTTTATAGGTTCACAAGTAACTTTTAGGTAAAACTTAGTTATTAAATATCTGATGCTTGTTTTCAAATAGATTCGTACCAAGGTTTGAGTTGTTTGATTCAAGACTTGCAAATTTGGAGTTCTATTAGCTTTTGTAGAGCAATCTTGAGTACATGGTTCTTGTTCATATGGTTGTACTTGCTAGGTTAGAAGAATTGATTAGATTAATTATATTTGGCCTAAATCAATGGTTTGCTGATTTTGCTTGACCTATTCATTTTAGGAGCCCATAGTGGCAAATCCCTAGAGAGGCAATTGTTGATCATATATGGGAATTCCTTAGTAGACTTTCATATGGGATGATACTGCTAGAATATTAGGTTTCTGGACTTTGGGGATAAAGGACTTAAAGGAAAACTTATACTATATCTACTTATATATGTAGATAAAGATCAAGTGTAATGGGATTATGAGTACCCCTTTGTTTATTGTTAGTTTAATATAAAGATAATTAAACTACTATTTATTTATATTTTATTAAAGTTGCATTATATGTATGTGAATGTTTGGGCTTGGTGTTTTTATGTAATGTGTTTTCGGGGTTGTATACACGGAGAGGCACCACAAAAAACAAAAATAAGAAAATAAAAAGGGTGGGGGTAGAGGGGTTTTTTAGCAAATTCGTGAACTATCTAGTTGGATATGATGTACTAACAAGATCTTATACAGCCTAAGACTCGTCAGATGTGATGTACCAATCCAAGTGATAGGATTCTCACCACAATCCTTGCTAAAGAGATTGATAAAAGTGGGTAGATGAGAGTTTTTTAAGAGAAAAGTCTTAAAGGTTTTTCATTAATGTGTCAAGTTTAGCTAAATCCTTATACATGTGCTCTATTTATATAGTATCAAACTTGTAAATAAAAGGACTAAATGGATGCTCTAGTGGCATTTATGTAAATACAAAATAAACATAAGGGTAATTTAGCAAAAATACAATAAAAAGGAAGTCTAAATAATATAAGCAAAAATAAATGATTAAATGAGATGTTTGGGTGAGGTGTGGATGAGCTAGGATTTGGCATTTAGTGGGGTCGATACCCCGCATCCTATTATCATCCTCCTCTTGAAAAAGTTTTAACTCAAAACTTGATAAGTGATTGCACCAACTTCCACTTGGATCAAAGACAAATCTACAAAAGCAAAACAGAAATAAAATGCAATAGCTCAGCTCAATGATCAAAGCAAATACAATTTGACACTCAATCTACTCATCATGAGCACGATCAACTATGTTCTTCATTAAACACTCTTCCTTTCACTCATCATGTATTCTATCAATTACCCTTAAGTAGTTTTAGCAACTATCAATCATGGGGAATAACACAACTTCTGGCTTAAATAGGACATGAGCTGGGGGAATTTGAATATGTAAGAGCTCAAATTGCTTTACTTCCTCAATTACTCTTACAGCTTCATACCCTTCCAATTTCAGCTCCTCAACTTCATTTTCAGTAGTTATCACCTCATCGGCTTCCTTACAACTCGATTCTTCTTTCCTTTATTTGTATACTTCAAATTCTTCTAAGGTAAGAGAACTAAGGATAAGAACAACACACCCTAAATAGGAATATCTACCACCATGACCTCGAAAAACACTAATAAATAGCCTATAACACCTCACAGGCATAACAGTACTACACATATATCATCTCCAAACAACTCCATTAGTGGATCATAATAAAAAAATTTAACATGTGGATGGCTAATATAGTAGTACCTATAATCATCAATAACATCAAGTGTCAATGGCAACGGGATCAATTCAGGAACATAGGTGCTAAGTTGCAACTCATCTCTTCCTTCCTTATTAACCTTCTTCTCATCTTCAACTCTTACTTACTTTCCCCCAGATCTCTTCTTTTCAATATTCTCTGGTTGAGAGTTCTTTTCGTGTCTTAGTTCATCCTTGATCTTTTTAAGCCTAGTAAGTAGAATTTGTAACTATTCCAGTACATATAGGGAAGTAGGATTTATGGCTTGGCAAGAAGACTTTGTCCTTAAGCTTTGTGCATTACAATGCCTATGTTGAGCTCGAGTGGCCATATGGAATTATTTCAATCCAATAATGTTGAAATAAAATCAAGAGCTTGGCAGTTTAATTTTCAACAGCACACAATAGTCCAAGACTTCAATTCATCTACAACATTGAAGATGTCAACTACTACGGGGCAAGGCCAGCTCACTACTTGTTGGTTTGATCAAATCCAATAGTATGGCACATAGAGCACTCATAAATGCTTTTCAGGTCACACAAAATGGCTCTTATACTTCTTCGAGGCACAACACTTTTAGCTGCACACTTATTACTCTTGGCCGCACACAACAAGATAACTCTAATTTTACTATAAAGCTTTGACTAAGTTAGTTTGGCAATTCTTAGGGAAACATCAAGCTGGATACTTCAACTTCAGCTCGGTCCTTCGCATGGACGTAGCAGTTTAGTGCTTTAAATACCTTGGCTTGGTAGTCAATCGGCTCAGCAACTAGGATAGTTCAGACACAATATTAGAAGTTTGACAAGTAAATGATCAGGAAAACGTGTTTTTCTCTTCAAGGCTAAAGGAGCTCGACAATGTTTCAGACTTAGTAGCTTAGCAATTTGTAGCTAGTGCAAGTCGGTTAAGAAGTTGCAACAGCTCGGACACACGCTAGCTCGACAATTTAAATGACAACAGCAAATATACGTACATGTTTGCTACTCCAATTTAGTTCAACAAAGCAAAGGAAATAGTAGCTTTGGTGTAGCCCATTGTTCGGCAATGCAACACTACGGCACAACCCACTCTATCTACTTTAGAAATAGCACTTCGATAGCTCGGCTATTGTGTAGTTTGGCCAATAAATATCAGTACAGCACTATTACGTGGGCTCGATCCGCAGCACTGTTGACACTCCACCGACAACATAGCTCGTCGTTCACTTCGGACTTTAATTGCTCTAAGCTCAAACACTTCAACATAGCAGTGCAATATGGGCACGGCACAAACGCTTCAATTCAATAACACTACAGCACACGCGCACGTGATAGCTCGGTACTGATCAACACTAACTCTAATCACGTGTACAACAGCTCGATCTACTTCACACAACTCAATAGATCAGCTCGGTCACACGCACGGTAATCTTAGGATGTCAGCTTCAATTCGGACACTTTAGTTCTTCAGCTCGGCTATCTATGAAATTTTACAGTTTGGACTTCAATTTAAACAACTTGGTATTTTGGGCTTCTCGACAATACTGATCAACTTGGAACTCAAGTAGGTGAACAAATCTTAACGCGGCGAATCAAACTTAGTATATATTTTAGTTCAAGACTCAGTCAACACCATTGGCTCACTATGTTCACTTGCACTTGTACACAAAGTTCGGCTTGGTTACACAGCATGTCATTGGGCAGTTGGTCCAATGCACAACAGCTTAGTATCAGCTACTCTTTAATATAGTAGCACACTTAACTTGGCTCCTTTCCAACACTTGGTTCTGTTTGGCACAACAGCAGCTACGGGTGCCGCCCTATACAATAGTTCAGCAAAGTCACTCAGTTAGGCACTTCAGATTAAAATAGTTCCGAGCTCAGATCACTACTCCAGTTCAGTTCGGTAAGGTGCACTTAGCTTGGATGTAGAGTTTAGTTTGGTAGTTCACAAAACAGCTCGGATACACTTCACCAACTCGGTTAAGATACTTTAGTATTTCAGCTTGGCAAATTGAAGTAGTTTTGCTCGGTTAAGCACTTGCGACAACTTGGAAATCAAACGGTTACACAACCCGATTCAGCTCAGCACTGACTAAGTTAGTTCGGCAATATGAAGGTGCTTCGGATTTGTAGCTCACAGAGGTATTTCTCAAGTTCATACATGTTAGCACTCCTAACACTTCAGTTTGGCAACAATTAGTTAGATCTGTATGGTGACTACAGTAGCTTGGATTGCATTCAGTGGATGGCAACTCACCACGTCATAGGAGCTCAACACTTCTTCTTCCTTCACCTCAGTTTGGTAGTGAGTTCCTTCATTACAGTTTAGATTGTAGTGGATTGGGGCTCAGTCACTACACTTCACTTGTCACGCATATGAATACAGCCAACATGACTCCTCCAAGGCATACGATGGTGCAGCTACTCACGCACACACATATTGGACACGGTAGCATGCTTAACACATCAATAAACAAACACACAATTCTTCGTTACAACAGATTAGGACAATCTCATGACCAACTCCAGCAGTTTTCCCAATTAGTTGCGATGCACAAACCCAATCACAGTCCCTTGTTGAACACCATACATGACCCACCAACGCTAATTCCAGCGACTGCCTCAACCATATTCGCAGACCTACATGACTCCAACACTTAGTCACGACCACATCGCCACTACTCAAACAATAGTCATGCACCATCGCCTTCGCTCTACTGTAACTATGAAACCCAATTACAATTCGTACCCACAACAGCAGAATCTCCACTAAGCACTTATATCACCTTCACAACACTATATGTAGTGTTCATAGTCCATACACAAGAATGGTAGGTAATTAATCCAACCACACGAGACTCTTAAATTAGCGCCACATTCATACATAGCTAATACCCACTACACCAATGTGCAAATTCTTATGACTTAGCACACTATACAAATGACAATAGTATCCTCAATAAACCTTAGGTAGCCGCTTAAGTGACTGAACCAATTTATATATATATATATATATATTAGTTAAAGCAACAACTAATTGACGTAAAGATACTCCCAATACTAAAATATTCAATAAACCTATGATAAAAGAATTTCACGAATAACCCATGTCGAGCTTAATTTTTCGGTTTTTTTTTTTATTTAAAATTAATTTCTCATTTCTCGATTAATACTAAACCCTAACTCATTTAATATTAATCCTCGACTAAAGAAATTGAGAAATTCCGGTTTTTTTATTGAAAATAATTTTTGGAATCGCCACTCGATCGAAGTCAGGAAAAGAAAAAGAAACTGTAATCAATTGGGTGAATTGATCACGATTTGGCTATCGGCTTTTATTTCAATTTTAAGTAAAGAACCAGAGAGTTCCAAGTTCGAGGGCTAACCTATTAAACCCTTAATGGGTACTACTATCTATTTACTGAAATTAAAATTATTTTTCTAATTATAATATTTAAAAATAAATAAATAGATAAATAAAAAAAAATCAAAAGAAAAAGAACCTAAGTTTAACATATTTTATCGTTGTCTCGAAGGTGTTTACGTACTCGATAGCCGGGATCAGACGAACGTAGTTCTTTAAAAAAAAAAATTTAATGTGTTGGTTGATTTTAATTTTTGAAAACTGACTGAATTTATGTTGTTACCAATTTAGTTTTTCAAAAAGAATATAAAGGGCCCTAATCCTTAAGCGTTTTTATTTTATAAAAAATGCTCTAACGATACTATATTTTTTTTAAAAAAGGTCTTTTATTAATTTTTTATTTAAAGAAAAAAAAATTTCTATGTAGCAAATCCTTAAATAAAACCAAATCTAAAAAAAAAAATGACCAATCATAATAATCCCTAAACTAATATATACAACTATCTACCAAAAATAAAATAATTCATATAATACACTTATATAAAAACTAATACTAAAACCCCTATGCCGACATATTCATATATTATATATTATGTGTACTAATAGATAACACAAAACTCTAATTAACAATCCCTTATCTATATATCTTCATATCTATATTACTACTATTCAAATAAACCTCCACTTAAATCCATGTTAAAACTAATGCTAAAGAAGTTTCATAAACTATTATATATAAACTATGGTAAACTACTTAAAGTTCTAATAACACTATAATATAATAATAAATAAATAAATCTCCTAATAAATACATATCTTCTATATACTACATTATATGATAAAGGATCTAATAAAATAATAAACTATAAAATAATAATAATAATAAAATAAAATAAATAAAGAAACTAAACCTTAGTTGTTGTTTGATAGTGGCAACTTTGGATTGGTGAAGCGAGGCACGGTTGATAATCAACAATGTATAGTGGTTGTTAGAGTTTAAGGTGTGCAAAAAAAAAAAAAAAAAAACAAAAAAACAAAAACCTGTTTGGACGAGGACGTGCGGGTTGTTTATGTATGATCATCGTGGAGACATGGACTGGAGATAGAGCAGCGAAGCTTGGACATGCCGTGGACGGCGAATGGGCAGCGGTGTCGAGCTATGGTGTGACCATGTAGCATCATAATGTGCTTGCTGATCCTACATGTTCGGCTCTTGATGTTATCCGCCGTTCATAGTGTGACCAATTGGAGGATAAGAGACAAAGATTGCAGTAAAGTGCAGCAAATTTTGACACTTTAGCGAATCAAAGATAGAAAGCGGCTGTGTTCGAGTCTGATGGCGTTAAGGATTAGGAGCTTGGTGTACTGGTTTGTTGGGCTGGAGTTGTTGTGTGCAATTGGGCGTATGGTGTTTGTTGTGAGGATGGTGGAGCTGCGGTGGGGTGCTGGAGATTGTTCGGCTACTCATGACGTCGAGTTAGGATGCTTTAGCATAGTGCTAATCGGTAGAGGAATGGGGTTGGGACATGTTGAGCTGACCGTCCGTGTGATGGTCTGATGTTGGTGCTATGCAGATCAATGCGTGTGGATAGTGCTGTTGGTGTGCAATTGTGTTGCAGTGTGGTTTGTGAGGATGGGGCACTGCTTGGGCGTTGAGGTGCTTATGTAGGCCGTATTGCAATTGGTCAAATCAAAGTGTGTCCGTAGGGGGTTGTGGTGGTTTGTCTTGGTCTAGTTGTGGCTATGTTGTCGGTAGTGACGGACCATGAGATGTGCATGGCATTACGTGTTCGAAGTGTATGGCAGTGTAGCGTATAGTCGTCGTGAGTGGATTGTCGGTGGACAGCGTAAGACAGTGATCAATATGTGCTGATCATGAGGGACGCAATGCACCGTACTGCGTTGATGCGCGGTATGTTGTTTGGTGAGGATTGAATTATTGCTGTATCAAGATGGAGTTTAGCCTCCTTTTTTTGTTCTTCTGACTGCGTGTGTATGTTTATAGAGTCTAAATTATATCATATCTTACTATATCTAATTATATCTGATTCGGTAATTAAACTAGATTCAAATAAATTCAAATCCGATTTAACTAAATTCATATGATTTAATTAGATATGACTCATTTTCATCTCACTTCTGCAGAGATAGAAAAATAAAGACATAGGTGCTTACTGAGACTCGAACCTAAGACCTCAAATTAAATCTAAATCAAATATTCCGATATTTATCCATTAGGCCGTTGGCATATGCCTTGACATTCAGTTCAATTAAATTATACATAAACTACTTGGTTCCCTAAAAATTTTTAACTAAATTAAAATTAAAATTAAAACTAAAACTATTTATTCCTAATATAAGTTACTTCCTAAAAAATCTACAAAACTCTTTATAATAATTTTTTCTTTTCTTATTTTTTTTGGTATTTCATCATTTGTTAATTTTTATTATCTTTTTATCTTTTATTAATTTTTTGTTTTTTTATTTTTTTGAATTAGGACCCTTTTTGTAAAAATAAAAATTAGAACTACAGAGGGGCAAAAATTAAGTATTTACAACCCATATTTCCATAAACCCAAATCTATTAAACTCTAGTAAATAAATCCTCAGTATCTTAGTAAGTTCTAACAAACCAGTACCTTTCAAATACAAACTAATAACTTCAACACACTTACTATAGTAACAATAGGAGGAACAGAACAACCGCCTATAGTATATAAACAAAAACTTCATGAAACCTAATACGCTTCCTCATTGGAACTGTGCTTTGATACCAGTGAAGCTGATGCATCTCTAGGGTTGTACACATAGAGAGGCACTACAACAAACAAAAATAAGAAAATAAAATGAGGGGTTTAGCAAATCTGTGAGTTATCTAGTTAGATACGATGCACCAATAAGATCTTATACAACTTATGACTTGTCAGATTTGACTCATTAGTCTGAGTAATATAGTTGCTTGCCACAATCCTTACTAAAGGGAATGATAAGAATAAGTAGATGAGAGTTTTTCAAGAGAAAAGTTTCAAAGGTTTTTCATTAATGTTTTAAGTCTAGCTAAAACCCAATATATGTGCTCTATTTATACATAGTGGCAAACTTATAAATAAAAGGACTAAAAGGATGCCTTAGTAGCATTCCTGTAAATACAAAATAAATATGAGGGTAATTTAGGAAAAAAGACAATGAAAAGGAAGTCTAAATAACATAAGTAATAATAAATGATTAAATGAGATGTCTGGATGAGGAGTGGATGAGTTGGGCTTTGGCATTTGATAGGGTCGGTACCTTACATCCTATTAGTAGTGTTTGTGCATCTATACTAAGCTTCGGCTTATTCTTTATTCTTTTTAGGCACAAGATCATATGATTATCTCATTTATGAGGTGTTGTATGTTGATGACATCAAAAAGCAGGATGGTGTTGAGTATCTCTATTTTTATGATGGCTAGGGTTGAGTTGAGTTATGTATTTGCTAGAGATATGTAATGTTTAGTCATGTTTTATTAAGGAGATAGACTCATTTTTCTATGTTATGTGAAAGTGTAATACTTGGAGGATCTTAGTTACTTTCGATCTATCTTTTGTTACTTATGGATATAATTTGATGTACTTCTGAACTTTATTAGTTATTTCTGGTTTTATGAGGTTATGAGTGGATGTGGTTACCTACTCCTTGGTGGATTTATATATGCGTATATTGGTGGTATGTTTATGTTATCAATGCAGCTTGGTGGATTTAGAAGCTTGAACATATTTCAGGCTAGTAGGAATATGTGGTGGGTTATAATGCTCATTTAGGGTCTTGGGACATTACATATTCTTATTGCGAGATCTTATAATTAAACCTAATTCTCTTACTCTTTTTCAGTGTATGATCCATTTCATTCTTACCACTACTCTCAACCCATAAGTCATGCTAAAAGCAAGCCATGAGTCATATCTTGCTGACACTTTTCGCCTTCCTTGATCCTCTTCTCTAAATTGGATCGAAATAAGCCTACTAGCTTCCACCTTAGTGAATGATATGTTGTGCTCTCTTTTTGGTAGAGGTTCATTGAATTATCTAAGAGAGGAACATCAAGTGATTGTGGCAGCAGCAATTTACCACATGAGAACATCAATGTGCATTTTCTGTCTTTGATTGTAAATAAAATCATTGTTGTTGCATTCCATTTAATATATCTTTGTCTAACGCCCATTTACTACTTGCTGTATCAACTTTAGTTGCATACTTAAAAGTATGGATGGACTTCGGGGGCCTACAAAAAAGTTTTTTAAATTGTTTAAAATAAAACAAAAAGCAAAAACACAAATTGTAGCGTAGGATGAAATAGTTGAGCAGTTAAATGCATACTTTTACAAACAGAAGGTTTTGAGTTTAAATCTCATAAGTATCATTTTATTTTTTTAAGGTGCATTTATTACTTGCATTCCCCATTGGTTTTTTTTTTTCTCTAACTTATTTTTCCACAATGACTCATAGTATTAAATTTGTTTATTATAAAATTATATCTAATTAAACAAATTTTCTAGAATTGTAATCTTCTATTAATATTACTTCATAAATAACAATTACTTTTATCACAATTGCTTTAATCTTATTACATAAATTATTAATAAATGATACCACTATGAATTAGACTAGTAGTATTTTTTTTATAAGAAAATGAATGTGGATTGTTATAAAATTAATTGTGTAACATCAACTTTAGATTAACTTCCTTATATTGTCTTTGCATTTTAATTTTCATCACTTCTTAGTTCTAGGTAGGTAAAGGGTAGGGAGGCATAAGGCCTCTACTATAGCCTTTTATGTAGGTATTATTTTAAATTTTGGATGCAAAACTTGAGCCATAAGATGAAGGAATCGTTTTAGAATTTGTATATTGTAAACTTATAAGGTGTATAGTGATTTATGGAGTCGGTGAAAATTTTCATAACTTTCTCATAACATTAATTTTTTGGAAGTTATTTACACAACAACTAGTCATGTCTTTCACATTCTTAGAACGAGTACATTCCTTAACCTAGTAATCTCCAACAGCTTGATTACAAAATTTTCAATCCTATATTTCTCATGATGATATACCTTAATATTAAGATAAGACAACCAAAATAATTTATTATGAACTGTTATCACAAAATTGTAATGTACCATAAGGTTTAGCTTAATTTGTTTAAAATAAATAACAAACACCAAATCTATTACAATACTTTTACTAGTATTATAATATCTAATAGAGTGTAATATACCATAGTACTTTTTACTTTCTAAAATAAGCAAATGAGTTTATGCATTGAGTTTGTGTGGATTTAGATATGTGGATATTAGCAATCTATTAAGTAAGATAAAAGGATTAAGGTTGTCATCCCAGATTTAGTTAAGTACAAACCGATATTAATTGTCTTATTATCTATGCACCTGAAAATTCAATGAAATAAAAATTATACTAATGCTTACTAAAAAGAAAACAAGATAGCCAAGAAGAAAAGTTTCCCTAATTCGACTAATAAATAATATATAAAATCTTAATTCACCATAATATATTAATTACATTGTAACTTATTTATAATTATATTTAGCTAATTGGTTACTTTGGCTATTGATTTCAAATCCATAACTGCAAATTAACCACTATTGATTTTAAAAATAAATCCTCACTTTCTTCGTCAATTAAAAATTTTTAGACCTGTTAATTTTCTACCATTTCCACCACCATTGATTCATTACATTGCATACTCACCACTATAAGCCTACTTCTACATATCTAGTGAATTTAAAGAGATTGCATTAATTAAGTGTAATGCTTTAGGGCCCTAAATAGGCATTATAACTTGCCACAAATTTTAGTTAGTCTGGAATATGTTAAGACTTCTAAATCCACCAATTGATAACAATATAATAACATATCACCAATTTATGCATATAAACCACCTTCATAGAAGCAAAAAATATCCAACAAAATTCAAAAGTGTATTAATAATCCTTAAGTATCACAGAAAAGGAGTTTATCTCTTTGATATAACAAGACTCTCAACATAACATAACTTAACTCTAGCAAAAACAAAACTCAAGCTCTACCTTAATCATCATAATAATAAAGATACTCGACACCTTCCTCCCCTTGGATGTCATCAACAAATACAATAGAAATCTAGCCCTAAACATACACATAAACCCATTACTCCGATATATGACACAATATATAATAGCAACTTCTATATAAAATAATACTATATAATATGGCAAATGAATAAATTATTTGTAGGAATCGAATACTAACAAATTAACTACTTTCACAATAATAACTAAAAAATAAAAATAATATACTATGTACACAATACCTAAAAAGGAAATCAAATTGACTCGAGAAATAAAGTCGAGATGGAAACACCGGATGGATACAAATTGATGTTGAATAAGAATGGATATGGGGCGTATGAGGGGTAAGAGGATTGAGGAGATGGGTGAGAGAATTGGGGAAAAGGATTGAAGGTCTAGGTGAGAGATAGAATTGAGGGGAGGCAAGGGACAAAGAGAGGATTGAGAGTAGCAGCAAGTAGGATCGAGAGAGAATTGCTAAAGAGAAGGTGAATGAATGAGAGGATCGAAGGGATTGGGGGGCCTAATTATAACAAAGGAAAAGAAAAGAAGACAGGTGAGAGAAAGAATAGGAAGAAATAGATTGCAATAGGGGAGGAAAAGAAAATAGGGTAAGGTTTAGGATATGGTTTAGAGTGTTCTAGAATGTTCTAAAACATAGGGTTGGTTTATCATTAAGATAAGAAAATAAAAAATTAGCTAAAATAGTAATAAATAGTATTTAGAAAAATGAATCATGTATAAAAATATTATAAGATATATATATGCAATACTAACAAAATATTTATACCTTTTATGTAAAATAAAAACTTAATCTATTTAATATGTACATAAAATAAGAGTTTTAGAAAAATAAAATCGAAACTTTAAATTAAATATCTATTCTATAGGATACACTTTAGAATAAGTTTAGAATTGCTTAAAGTTTAATAAATTGAGAAATTTTTCAACTAGAACGCGGTTTCTATTATGATCTAAATTATTTTACTACTTTATTAATTTTAACTTAACTAGGGTGTTTCATTATGTTGATGGTTGATTTTCATATAAAAAAAAAATTAGATTATCCTTTATGTACAACATATTGACTTTTGATGAGGTTTGCTGGTTTATTCAATTAGGTTTCTATTGTTTGATTCTTCATCTATATAACCTTTTCTTGTTGAAGTTCATTTTTACCAGCACCCCCTAAAAAATAAAAATTTAAATAACTCTTGATTATTCGTAAATTCATTTCTAGTTCAACAAGATATTTTATAATTGTATAATCTATATATATTATAATACAATGAAAATCAAAATAGCAATTAGACTATATTAATTTATCACAAATTTTTTTTGAAAATAATTAAATTAAAGAAATGTACATTCAAATAAATACATATCATAAAATTAGTCATGAGATCTAGAAAAAAAAGTTATATCTTCTTTTTTTTTTTTTTTTTTGACAAGGCTTGTCGTATAGGGATGCCATGTTTTTATCTATTGCATGTTGACTTGTTGCTACATAATCGAACTTTTGGTGTACATTGTAGTAGCTGCTTGCATCTCATTCCATTCACCTTAGACTACGTTAATGACTTAAAATGGATTAAGCACCTGATTTTTAAAGATCACCTTATTCCTATGTTTTTAAATTTGCCTTGTAACTATTGCAATCTTCAATAGTAGCTTTAAGATCAAGTTTTTGTATGCTATATGTCTATCTACTAAGTCCAGTAACCAAGCATCTATACGCACAACAAATACATTTTCAACTCTTATATTACAACAATCAAACCAAATAAGATGTAGCTAATTACAATGGAATAAAAGATGCTCTATTGTTTCCTCTTTATCACAATAAACACATAGTGGATTTGCTCTAATTTCCTATTGAAAAGATTTACATTAGTTGCAATAGAATTAGTGTACACTCTCTACATATGGCATCTAATTTTTGAAACAATATTCAACCTATCTCTTAGAAAAGAAGTCGATGGTCTGTGGTTGTCACTTGCAATAGCTTTCTCCATGAGTCTATGATCTACACTTCTTACAAAATATTCTCCATTTTTATTCTTTAGTGACACTAGTTTATCTTGGAAATCCTCTACAGGAACAACAACTTTCTGAATGGCATAACTTTCCTCTTTAGTAATCTTATGTTCAACAGTTGTGAGGTCCCAAGTCTTACCACTTTTATCCATTACATCCTTTACTTTCAAATTCATCAAATTATTATCCAAAGACCTGTTTTGAAGTCACCTTTCAGCTAAGGATGGAATCTATGCATCATACCAAAAACTTACATTGCTACCATCCTTAGTCTGGCAACAAAGTTCCTCTCAGATAGCTTCCTTACCTCATATAACACTATGTCATCCTCTCGTTGCTCACAAATAGGAAGTATGAGGAAAATATGTGATTTTTAGAAGGCGAACTCACATGGCATCTAAATTGTTAATCACTCTCTTGGCTAACTTGCCCAAGAGAGGTAAATTGAAAGTGTGTAGATCTCTAAAACCTAACCTACCTATCTCTTCGGATTTTGGCAAGTCTTTCCAATTCTCCAATGTATCTTGTTTCCACTTCCTAACTTACCCCAGCAAAAATTTGCAATTGAACTAGATACCTCTCTACTCCATTTTAAAGGAGATAATAAGAAGTTCATGGTGTAAATAGGAATGGCATAAGCAATAGCTTTGATAAAAACCACTCCCCCTCCCATAGATAAAAGACTCTTTTTTCAACCTTGGAGCTTAGAGAGAATTTTCTCATTAATGTCTGACAAAACCTGATACTTTGATCTTCTTCGTATAGATGGAATACCTAAGTATTTCCTAAGTCGATTAATGGGATTAGTATTAATTAACTGAAAGTACATACATTTAAAATCTACATCAACAAATCGATAAAAATAAAGAGAGGATTTATTAAAATACATCATTTGACTTGAGGCAAGACAGTAGTCATTTAAATTTTTTTCAAAACCTTAATATTTTCCTTTGAAATTTTGAGAAAGAATAAAGCATCATTTGCAAAGAGAAGATGAGTAATCATTGGACTATGTTGCCTAATCCTTATGCCCCCTGGCATACCTTTATCAGTAGACTTTATAATCATTTTGGATAAAACATATGCTATCAAAATGAAAATATAAGAAGGCAATGGATCCTCTTGTCTAATATCCCTAGAAGGTATAAAATTACTAACTCTTTTTCCTTTCACCACCAAATTGTAAGAAATTGAGGAAACATAATGCACAGTCATTTGTTAGCATTTGGTAGGTAAGAACGGTTTGAAATGGAATAAAATTAAATGAGGGTAAGAATCATAAATCCTTTCTTACATTTGGAAATGCCTATTAAATGGAATAACATTAAATACATAATAATAATTAATTGTTAAAAATACTCTTAATTATTACATATCATAATTTATTTAAATATTAAATAAATAACTTTAGGTAAATGCAATTAATGAGGGTGAAATGGAATTACCATTCTATCCCCTGAAAGGTGGAATCGCCTTATCATAGGACAGGAGGTTTATCCCCTCCATAAGTGCTTGTACGACGCTCGACCTTCCTTTGCCTCATGTATTTTCCTTAATTACGAAGGGTGAGCCCACCTTTCCTTTCTTATCTTCTCAAAACTATTCCAAACCCCTCTAGCTTTAGGAATGCTGACTAGCATTGTCACTATCCTTTCTAAGATAGGGGACGTTTAACTTTTCAATTGGTTTTGACCTACCATGGTCATTATGAAGAAAGTGGCATCAGCTCCCGACTAGTATTTTTACGAGTGGCTAAGCCCACCTTAAGAGACTACCTAATCCTACGAACAAACCGTCAATTGACGCCACTCGCTTCACATTAAGTCTTAAGTTGAACACCCTTACTTCCCTTCAAAATATGGACCGTGACATTCTCCTCCACCTAAATCTATGATGCCCTTGTCGTGAGGCCAACTCTTAGCCACTACCATTCTCCTTCAGATCACCTACCTTATTTCTCCATTGCCCAACTCTATGTTAAGATCATCTCCACTAGGACTCCAAGGCTTCTACAGGCATTCCTTCACCCGTACCCTATCCTCTTATCCTCTAAGATCGCCCTTTGTTAGTGGGCCCAATGGTAGGGTTTACTCTTTTAAGTACATTTTTACTTTTCATTAAGTTTTGGATAGACTTCTCTTGCAATTCTGGTCATGGCACAATTGCCTCTTTAGCAACAATGTCATGTATCTAGTGCTTGCTTCCTCTTAAGCTTTATCCACATGAGCTCAGTTATCAATAAGAACTACCCTTTTTCCATATTGTATGTTAGGTAGTATTGAGGTGGCTTCTCTAGGCTAAAACCTTTTAACTTTGATATCACTTATCATGAGACGGGAGGTTTACCTTCTCTATTAGTGTTTATACAGCGCTTGACCCTCCTTTGCCTTATGTATTTTCTTTAATTATAAAGGGTGAGCTAACCTTTTGCTTATTTAGGAGTATCGACTAGCATTATCACCATTCTTTCTAAGATAGGGAACGTTCAACTTTTCAACTGGTTTCAGCCTATCATGTCCATCATCAGGAGAGTGGCATTAGCTCTCAACCAATTTGCTCACGGGTGGTCAACCTTACCTTAAAAGACTATTCAACCCCATGAACAAACTGCTAGTTAATGCCACTCGCTTCACATTAAGTCTTAAGTTGAATACTCCTACTTTCCTTCAAAATACGAATCGTGATATTCTTCCTCACCTAAGGAATCATGATTCTGGCTTCAAATTACATTTGGAAATATAGTGAAACGAAAGGGAGCATAGAATCGTGATTCCACTCTGTTCCATTCTCACGTGCCAAACATGATATAAGAAAAGAATATACTATGTCTTGGAAACATTTACTCAAAACAATTGAAATTTTATGACTTGTCAACAAAGCATATCAAAATCCAAATTATTGCTGTCTCTACTGCCAGTGGAAAAATTAAAAACACAAGATTACTGCGATTCTTCCGTTAATTGGGCGCCTGGAATTCTCTCAGATTTCAGCTTGTCTCCTTCTCTCATGCGGCTTCTGTCAATGTTATTTCTCTTTTTTCAACTGTTCGGCTACTTCACATGCGGGGAGTTGTCTCTCTTTTTCTTCCGTGCGGACTCTGTGCATGCATGCCTTCTCTCCTGGCGGCTGGTACTTTTTTTTTTTCTACTCCAAACTTTTTTTCCCTTTCCTCTTGGGAAAAAAAGAAAAAAAAAATTATTAATAATAATAATAGTAACTGTTTTTCTTCGGATTCCTCAAATCAAGTCTTCTTCTTCTGGCGCGTGGATGGAAATATCTCTTTTTATATCCGCTGCTGTACGCGTTTTCATGGCGTGAATAACTTCTGTTTTTGTTTCCTATATTTATCCCGCGTTGAAGATTGGGACGTAAGCTTTGTTTTGATCATTGCAGTGTTGGATGGTGAGCTAGACAGGATGTAGGCCTAATACTTTATGTTAGCAGGTTGTGGGTTATGTTCGTACGTTTACCAATCTTCGTATAAAAAATATATAAAAATAAATAAAAATGATAAATAATTGCGTTTGTTTGCTCCATAATTGTATTTTCCGCATTGTATGTCGTATCATGTATTGTACTTTCTCACAATAACGGTACTCTTAGTCGTGCTATGTTGATGTTCGTATTATGGTGTCTGTATTATGGCATGACAATGGTTGTAGAAGTGGACATGCATTGCAATTAGATTTAGACCGAGCATGAGCCTTGCTGGACAGTGACTTGAGTTCAAATTAACGAAACGCTGCAGATAATTGGACTTCTATAGTCTATTGTAGACAGTTCGGTTTAAACTTTGAATTTCATTCTATGCGAGCATAGGCTTTCACTTTTCTTTGACATGCTTCACATTTAAGAATTAGACACCCCATGCATAAATTGTCGACACTAAGAAAACGGTGAGGAATCCCGTCATCGTGGATGGACCTGAGACTTTGGGAAAGTGATGCGGTCATCCAGAAAAAATTTAATTATTAAAATTTATTGAAAATATGAAATAAATACAATATTTTTATTTTTAAAGAGCAAAAATAAATGTATCTTCTTCTACAATGGGATTCACCACTTTCTTTTGAAAAAATTCCTTTTCGGTGAGATGAAATCTAGAAGATGCTAGATCTAAACTGCATGAACAGAACTATCGAGTAAGAGAATAGAAGATGTAACTAATAAAACTAATGCATGTATGGGAGGAATAATATTTTTATATGCACAAAGACAAAAGCTGGCAAATAAATAAAATAGAGCTATATTATTTGTAACAACACCCCCCGCTCTTCAAGTTGGATGTCCGAAAAGACTCAACTTGAACATAAAACTGTGCCACTGCAAATCTAAGGGAACCTTAGTCATCATATCGATAACTTAGAGAGTAGCTAGAATATGATGTAATTGTAAAAACCTTGTGAAAATATGGTGTCTAGTAAAATGGGTGTCCACATCAATATGCTTAGTCCTACTATGATAACATGGATTGTCGGCCAATAAACATGCTAATTTACCATCTAAGAAACGTGCAATTAGAAGAGGAATAGTGATACGTAAATCTCTGAGAAGAAAAGATAACCATAGCAACTCTTTAACTGTAAATGTCACACTGCGATATTCAACTTCTATTAATGAAGTAGACATTGTGTCTTGTTTCTTCGTTTTCTAAGAAAAGAGTGAAGAACCAAAGAAAATATAGTAGCCGGACAAAGACTTTCGATCAACACAATAAGAACCCTAATCTAAGTTAGAAAATCTATGCAAACCAACCGAACTTGATGAAGAATAAAACAAACCATATCCTACAATTCCCTTCAAGTATCGTAAGACATGCAATGCAGCTTGAAGATGTGTTATCCTAGGATTACTAACAAACTGACTAAGCTGCTGAACAAAAAATGATATATTAGGTCATGTAATTGTCAAGTACAATAGCCGCCCTACTAATTGTTTGAACAAAGAAGGTTCAAAAAGAGCTTCTCTTGAAGAATGATCAAGTCACAAATGTGAAGGAAAAGGACTTCAGACTAGTTTTGCCCCTATTAATCCAATATCTTGCAATATATCCAACAAAAGTTTCCTTTGATGAAGAGAAAATCCATGATCAAACCGGCTAATTTCAATACCAAGAAAGAAGAGAACTTGGTTGAGATCTTTAACAGTAAATTCTTTGTTTAGTTTCTATTTTACTATTGTTATATCATCAATATCATCTCCAGCAATCAAAACATCATCCACATAAACTAAGATAGCCATGAAACCTTTTGAATTATGCCTTGTAAATGAGGAATAATTAGATTTTGATTGTTTGAAGCCTAAAGAACAAATGTATTTGGTAAATTCTTTGTTTCATTATCTTGAAGCTTGCTTCAAGCCATATAAAGAGCAAACTAATTTGCAAACTTTTCCTTAGAGAAGCTTAGTTATAACCTTTAGGTTGCTTCATTATATCTTTTCACCAAGGAAACCATGCAAAAAAGCATTATTAACATCCAATTAGTGCACATGCCATTTTTTTATAGAAGAAACAACAAGTAAAAGATGCATGGTTGTCAATTTAGCAATAGGTGAAAATGTGTGAGTATAATCTATTCCCTCTACTTGAGTAAAACCCTTTGCTACAAGTCATGCTTTTTAGCGTTCAATAATACCATCAACTTTGTATTTGACTTTGTATGCTCATTTAGATCTAATAGTTTTTTTATCCAGTAGTAAATCAACCAAATCTCGAGTATGGTTAGATTCAAGGGCCAAAAGTTCTTTATTCATTGCATCTATCTATTTAGAATCTTGTTTAGCCTCATGATAAGAAGATGGTTCATTGATTACAAATACGTTAGCTAATGAGACAACATAGTCTTAAGGGAAGGATGTAAAAGAAGAGGTTGTGAACAAAGGATAAGGTGGAGATGATGGCGAAATTGTACTAACAGCATGTGTTGCATTATCTTGAAGTATCATATGAATTGTATGAATGAAATTTGATAGCCACACAGGTGTCTTTCTTTGTCTACTAGACTTTCGAATAGAAGGAACAACAACACTAGAATCTGTATCTACTAAAACACTAGTATCCACAACATCAATGGAAAGGCTAGAAGAAAGGTTATGATCTCTACCATCATGAATAGGGATAGAGGGAAACATAATGTTAGAATGAGTGTTTGTATATGGAACAATGGTAGAATCTATGTTTTCAGATGTAGAATTAGATCTAAAGGGAAAGACATCCTCATAAACAAGCACATCCCTAGAAACAAACAACTTATGAGTACTAAGATCATAATCTTTGTAAACCTTTGTACCATTAGGATAACCAAGAAATACACATCTTTGTCCTCTTGCATCAAATTTATCTTGAGAATGAGTTAGGGTAGCAGCATAACAAAGGCATCCAATAGTTCTGAGATTAGTGTATACAAGGGTTTTTTTGAAAAGGGTCTCATATGGTGATTTCCATTGTAAGATTTGAGTAGGCATTAGGTTAATAAGAGTAGTCATAACAAGGATACATTTAGCCTAGAATTTTTTTGGTAAGTTTGCAAGAAATCTAATTGCACGTGTGGTGTCAAGAAGATGTCTATGCTTCCTTTCCATAACCCCATTCTATTGAGGGGTGTAAATAACACTTGTTTGATGCAAGACCCCATTCTTTTTAAAAAGTTCTTAACAATTATGAGACAAGAACTCAATGCCATTAGTGAGGAAATTGGCTATGGTATGAAGTGTATGGTATTTGTATATGTGTAAAAAAGTCCATGTGCTAGGGCTCATGTCATCAATGATTATCAAAAAAATATTTGCAACTAGATAAAGAAGTAGTATTGTATAAGCCCTACAAATCAATATGAACAAGGTCCAAAGGATTCATACTAATAGAATCACTAGATGGAAAAGACAATCGATGAAATTTGGACAAATGGAATGTATTACACAAAAATTGTGAAGGATTTATGTGTTTGTAATCAACAATATGCTAAAGCATAGACAAGGAAGCATGTCCCAACCTACTATGTAATAACTTTATTGGGACCTTACTAATAGCTTGCAAACATGAAGTAACAAAGTTTGAAATAGCAAACCTCAAACTAGGAATTAACATATTAGATTTCATTACAATCTACTTCTTACACTCGCCCGAGCAACATAAGCTTTAGTGTTCTGGTCTTAGAAGAAACAATTTTATGAATCAAAAGTTGCTATCAAGTTTGAATAATTGAGTAAGCTATTCACCGATAGTAAATTGTAAAAAAGTATGATATAAGGAGGACTTTATGCAAAGAAATGTCTTTAGTCAAGAATATGCTTCCATATTAACTAACATCTTTAATTCTTCCATCAGGTAGATTCACTTTTATAGGCTTGGGAAGTGTCTAGTTATTGGATAACAAATGAGGGAAAGAGGATATGTAGTCAGAAGCTCCTGTATCTACAATGCATTCAAGCATTTTATTATCATAAGCTATACAAGAATTCAAATAATTAGATGCAAAAATAGGAACATCCTGACATGCAAAGTTAACAATAGCAACAGTAGAGTCATGATCTTCATTTGACTTGTTCCTCATCATATGGACCACTTTAGAACATACTTTGTGTAAGAAATTTGAATCATCACAATTTCTATTATCATTATTATGAAAATCAAGAGGATTATCCAATTGTTGCATCCTAACATGAGTAGCTAGCTTCTATCCTTTCCTTTCTTTATCTTTGTCCTTTGATTTATACCAGTCTGGAAAACCTACCAATTCAAAACAATTGTCAATTGAGTGACCAAACTTTTTATAATGAGAATAAGTTGGTTCAAAACCACTTCTACCCTTTCTCTCCTTTTGCTTAGAAAAACCAATTCTAGAATTCCCTTTGACTTGATATGTAGCTAAAATATTATTGTCTTGTTGTACAATTATTCCAACCATCTATTTTTGCCTTTCTACTTGAAAAACAAGAGAAAAAGCCTTGCTTACTGTTGGTAAAGGATCCAAGGATGAAATTTGATTCCTAACCCCTTCAAACATATCATTATGTCTAATAAGAAATTGCATCAATCGATTCTTGTTTTCTATCTCATGAATTTTAATAATCAATCCACAACTACACCTCGACATCATACCATAGTTGCACTTTAGAAAACTACATAAGCTTTGTAATTCATCCCAAAGTTTTTTCAATTTATTGTAAAACATAGAAACACTCAAAGAACCCTACCTGAAATTTATTATCTCGTGTTGCAGCTGATAAAGAAGTGGTCCATTCGTCAATCCAAAACGTTTGTATCATCCCACAATTCTTTAGATGATTGCGCATACATGAAGGCTTCGGATAGTTCTTTTGTCATTAAATTAAGAATCCAACAATGTATCATGTAATCACATCTAATCCAATTTTGAACATCATTATGTTTACTTTCGTTTGGTTTTGTACAATTGCTAGTTATAAACCCTAGTTTAGCTTTTGCACGAAGTGCGAGCTTAAAGATCAACTCTACTCTAAAAAATTCACTCCATTAAAAATCATACTCATAATAACAATGCCTAGATTATCCGATCCAGACAATTGCAAAGGATCATTTAAGTCTTGAACTGTTTTCCCTATAAAACTCATATCAGTTCGCTATTGAATGGAAAAGCTGCAAAATCCAAAAGGAACAAAAGTGATCTGTAGAGAAAATCAAAAGATCAGTGAATACTTAGCTTTGATACTATGATGAAATCTGGAAGATGCCAAATCTAAACTCCATGAATAGAACTATTGAGTAAGAGAATGGAGGAATTTGGCTTGTGTAAGATGATTATTAGTTGTAACTGAAAAAACTAAGTGTACGTATAGGAGGACTAATATTTATATATATACAATGACATGATAACTGGTAAATAAATAAAATAGAGCTATATTATTTGTAACATGGTGCCATCTTGGATTGAGTAGTGTCCTTGAGATTTGGGTTTTGGGTTCAAGTATCTGAGATTGTTTTCACTATCAACTAAATCAAGTGTAGAAGATGATCTAGTCTTGAAATTTTTGTCGAGTACCCTTTGAGACCATTTGGTCATTATGGTTTTAGAGAGAGTATAGAAATTTGAGGTTTTAAAAAAGAAGTGATTGCTAACAATTTGGGATAGGTTATATTCAAATGGATGCTTCTTGGAGGTTTACTAAGGAAGGATGATTTGGATCTTAGGAAAATCAAGGTTTTCAAAATATAACTATCCCTTTAATAGAGATATGTTAGTATTTGTGAAATGACGAGTAATCATTCCCTTTATTAAAATAGTTCATAAACCAAATCGCCTAATATCTACTTAACGAAGAGATGGAAGAAGACGAGTACTCCTTTGTATTTGTAAGTGTAATATAAGTCTACCATTCCTATAAAAAAATTTATGTCAATATAAATCATATTATTTTAATTATCTAAATATCAACACAAAATCACACCTACTACATACTATATTTGTACAAAATAAATTAAATTAATGTAGCTACTCTAAATATCGTATATTTAACATGTGAAAATGTAACAAACATTTACTCTAATGTTATATCTTTAATATGTGACAATCATATAAAATTAAAATACTATTATATTAAATGTATTGCATGCGACATACATATAATGAGGCAAAATCGCATGGGCATCGATATTTATGTAATTATTTTTACATAGTTATATACATATATATATGAAATTACTCTAATGTAATAGGCATTTGCATAATCAAATTAATGGCAGATTGGTAAACATACAAATATCTTGTATAATAATCCACATGTCTTGATTAGCATGTAGCTTCTGGTTCTTACTTCATGATTCATGATTCTATACAGAAAGTTAACAAATTTTTTGGTTTTTCAAACATAGACAAGCTAAATCCTTTATAGTCTAAGCTTGTATTTACCCATCGTTGCTTAATCTAAGCTCATCTCATCTTGTAGTGACAACTTTGTTACAATAATAAAATAACATGTATGAGTTTTAACATACTTGCTTCTTACCTTTTGACTTAGGTTTTAATACCCTTGATTCTGATTTTTTCTATTGAATATAAGTTACTTTTGATTTTGGTTAGGTAGTTTTGACTCGTATTGTTCTGATAACTCTTTTGATAAGTGGTTTTGACGAAGTATAGAGCATTTGTATTGTTGTTCATTACTTGTTTGGCTTTAATTTATTTTTCTTTCTCTTCACGTTCTCTTGCTTTGACAAAAATGGTTTTGCTTTGAAAATTAGAACAATTTCTTTCTAGAGACTAAGGCCACTTTTGTAGCCACTCAACTTTAACTTGCAATGAAATTTTTTGTGTCCTCACTTTTAGAAAACTCATCAAAAGTGTTTTTGATTAAGTTTGAAACCTCATAAGTGTTGATGACTTTCAACACTTTTGTTTCTTCTTTCAAAATAACATTTCTTTCTCAAAAATATTTCTTATAAATTCTCCTTTTCATAAGATTATTTTCATTAACCAAGTATTCATTATATCCTTTTAAGGTTTCTCTTTCAATTTGTAAAGCCCTATTTTTGTTATCTAATCTTGCAACATTTACTTTAGTTAAGAAAGAGCACTTAAGAGCTTTTCGTTCTCATTATAAACACCATTTAGCATAATTTTTGTTGTCGAAATCAAAACTTGTCTTAAAGTTTTCTATCAAGCACCTTCATAGTCTTTCTTTGCTGAGTTCATCCCTAAGATTGCTCCATGTAGCTATTATGGATTTTCTTATCCTTTCCTGTTTTTTCTTTCCTTCTTTCCTTCTTTGATTTGTTTAGATTTCTTACACTCTTTGTATGTTGACTTCTTTTGTTTCTCCTTTTTTCTTATGTGGATCTTTCTGCGTAAACTTTATTACTACTCTTTCTTTTATCTGCTTGAATAGAACCACACTTTCTATCATCTAATATTATCTTGCTTAGTTTTGCTATCAAAAGAACTTAAACTTTAGTACTAATTATTGGTCCCAATTAAGGGGGGTTGAATTAGTTGTTACTAAAACATTGAATTCTCGTAATAAGTTCAAGTGAATTAAGTTCATGAGTTGAAAGCTACTCAACCAAATTTGATTGAATAAAAAAATAAGTGACATATACAAATTTATAATCTTAATGTAATATGGTAGTATATAAATAATATAGTAAGGTAAAAGGTCTAGTAATAGGAAAAATCAAGCAACAAAATAAAGAGCTTCCTTCACATGTGAGTCCTCTCTTCCAACATCATGTTGAGAAACTGATTATCCACCCAACAATGCTCCACTATGAGAAAATAATATAGGACAATGTTGTCTAACTCGACCTAAATGGTTAATCCGGACATGTGAAAATGTCAAAGGTTAAAGGGATGGAATTAAGTTCAACCAAATTAAGGTTAGATTAGATCGACTTTATGGTTGAGTCAAGTTATGGGTCAAATTGGATTTGACAATACCAATATAGAATTCTTGAATCAAAGTAGAAAATTGAGTTGTATAAGTTGTAAAACCTAAAGTCATTATAGAAAAATAAAAAGGATATATTAATTTTAAACTTTGGTGTAGCTTGTAAATAGACAATAAGTGTTAGAGGAAAAAGGTCCAAGGGAAAGTTTCAAACCCTTCTTTCCTACTATGTATCTTTTGTTCCCCACGACCCTCTATCATTCTTGGTACATTTCTTTTTCTCCTTCGGTAGAAAACCTATAAGAACCATCAGAAACCTAAACTAAAGTTTGGATTGGGAGGAAATTTGATTTTTCAAGTGAAGCAAACATTAGATTGGGATTGAAAACGTTGTGTTTGGGTAAGTTCTTGTACCCTCGATGAAGGAAACGTGTTTTTCCTCAAGTCTTGATGAAAAAAACTTAAATTTTCTTGTTTTTATAGAAGTTAATAGGGGGAAATCGCAGGTTATACTGTTCTTATGCTAAGTGACGTCAAGTAAGTCATCTTAAATTCCTTTTTCATGTTAAAGTTATGTTCTTGATCTTAAATGGTGGAGTTTAAGGTTGATTAAGGTTAGATTATGATTTCTTTTTTAGGCATTTTAGTGTTGAGAAGGGTTTGGAGAAGTGTATGAGAGTAAGGAAAGACCTAGAAAACGAAGTTGGGTATTTTGGTTTGGAGTAGGGTTAACGAAGGGGAAGAGTTGCAAATTGTAATATGAAGAAAACTATAGACTGTAGTTGGCATCTAGATGCCATGATGGGTAGTGTATGGATGCTAAGGTTGTGTTTTGGTTTTCTTAATGACATTTAGGCATTCGACCCTTTAGTATCTGGATGCCATGTTTGCTACAATGTATAGAATGTTTCCATTTTGTTCCTTGTGACCTTTTTAACTTGCTTTTTCATCCTAAAACCTTTTTAACATGATTTTAAACACATTTTTCAAATCAAACAATAACCAAACTTTGTTTTTCTTAAGAATCTGATCGAGGCTACTTGTAAAGACTTGTAACGTAGTTAAGAGGTTAAGAATTTAAAGAGTGGATATTGGCTTTTGAGTTAAGTTTAGATGCTAAGGTGTTGTATGTTGTATCAAATTGTAGAGCATTCAATTATATGTTAAACTCTACTATAAAGATAAGTATAGGATATGATAGGAATTAGATCACCGAACTAACCCGAGCCCAAGCTTGAGAGCTGGAAAGTATGGCCAAGGGAGTTCTTTCCTTACAACCAACCACAAAGTTCAAGCTACTACAATGTGCTAACTTGATACTTTGGCTAAGTCAAACCCTCTTATATTCATTAAACGTCGCTAGTTACTGACCCAACCCCCAATAAACCATCAGCTTGGTTGACCTGAATCCAAGCCATACTGAAAGTATCCGAGGTGAATTCACCTCAGAAGAGTCCTCCACTTGGCTCAGTACAGTTGAGCTACTACCCTTATGCGGTACCTTGGCTTGATAGAAATCAAGCTAATTGTGCAGAATTGTCTTTTTTATTAGAAAGTCATCCACTCATAGTGAGCCACGT
This sequence comes from Lumnitzera littorea, assembly GCA_024138015.1. Lineage (NCBI taxonomy): Eukaryota > Viridiplantae > Streptophyta > Magnoliopsida > Myrtales > Combretaceae > Lumnitzera > Lumnitzera littorea. The sequence goes on from JAMXBB010000001.1 coordinate 116,980,994, forward strand.
GTTCGAGCAAGCATGTAACCTAATCCTTGTATAGAACACTCACTTTTGTTGAATTTTCCATTGTGTCCTTTATTATTCCTTGTACATTACTCCTTTTAGATACTATCTTTTTTTTTCTTTCACCATTTAATGTAGGTTGCCCTAATTTTCAAGTATAAATACCAATTGTACAGGTAATTGCATACAATCTTATCATCATAAAAACCATATTGAATATTCCTTTGTGAACATAGTTATCGTTAACTTGTTTGCTCTCTTTACTCTTATCATAAACCTCAAGTATGGCTAGGTAGCAAGTAACCTCATTGGACCATCTTGTACTTCATATCAAGTTGAGTTGTGAGTCTTCCCAAGTTCTTTGGTGCATTATATCTTCGAAGTTATTCATGGGTTTGCTTGCTTTATCTTTTACTATTCTCATATGATCCCATCACGTATTTCAAGCTTACGGTAAGCTTGGACCCACCCCTATGACCGGCCTTGTCTATCCTTAGCTCTAGTTTACACCATCTTGGTATCGAATTAGTGGTTTCATTTTGGGTAAGTTGTATTCAAGTTTTGTGAAGTAGTGTTTGCTGTCATAGTGTGTTGAAGTTGTGAAAATGATTACTGAAGTGTTTGAGTAAGTAATAGGGTGTAGTATCTTATTTTCGAGTATACTCTATTTTTCCCTATTTTAGACATTTGAAAATAGAGCAAGTTTTTATGTTGTGATTTGTTCATTAGTATAGCTGCTGTGTTTGCGGGTTTATTAAGCATTTGTTTAGAAAGAGTATGTGTTGTTTAGTTAGAAGAAAAAGTATCCAGTATATCTTAGATTTGAAGTTTGATACCAAATTTGTCGAAGAAATGACAAATCCAAGTGTTAATGTTGGTTTTAAAGATGACAATAATAATTTAGTCCACCATGGTTGATAGCCCTAAGGTACCCTTAAAAGCATAGATGAGGTAGCTAACCTAACTAGAGTCGTTCATGCAATGGCCTATTGACTTGCTAAGGCTGTGTAGAATACTCCACAAGCTGCCTGACCTATTAGGGGTCAAATTCTAACTCGATAAGTTCGAAGTGGAGGAATAGGAGGACAAATGAGGAGAAGGATTGACTTAAGAGATCTAGATGATGATGGGAAGAAGAGTTTGAAGAAGAAGAGAGAGCTTTAGCTACCGACCATGTGAAGTTTTAGATTTCGAGCTTCAATGGGTTTAGAAGTGAGGATGATTATTTATACTGGGAAGAGAAGGTTGAATGTGTTTTTTATTATTACTAATATGAGGACCAAGAGAAAGTGAGGACTATTGATGTTAAGTTCTCAAGATATGCCGCCATGCGTTGGAAGAACTTCTAAATCATGAGAAGACGTGGAGGATACAGAGAGGTAAGTACTTAGCTTGAGATGGGGAGGATACTCAGAAACAGATTTATGTTGGATATATATCTATAGGACACTTTCGCTTAGCTTCAAGAGTTGAGATAAAGAGATTGAACTGTTGATGAATACGTTCAAGAATTCCAAATACTCATGATTTGCTGTGAAATAGAAGAGCCGTTAGTGTGAATAGTATCTAGATTCCTTATTAGATTAAGAAATGATATTTGAGACATTGTAGAACTTTAACAATTCACCACATTGGATGAGGCCATATAGATAGTCCAATGAGTGGAGAGGTAGAGAAGGAGGTAAAGAAGGAGCTAAGTGTCGACCCGACCCTCGATGAGTCGACTTGGTCAGTTGAGCCGACCTGCTTAGGGAAGTTACTGAGCTTAGTTAAAACTAAGCTAGCCTAAAGGGTAGATGCCCAAGTTGAACAAAGGCCAACCTAATGGTGATGTATTGACAAGATCATATGAAATGGGATAATGATTTAGGAAAAAGACAAGCTAGATCAAATGCTCTAAATGCTAAGGGTTTAGGTACATGGTTGCTCAGTGTCTGAACAAATGAATTATGGTCATCAAAGGAGATGTCCAGAAGATTGAAGTGTACAATACTGATGAGGAACTTGAGGAAGAGGCTATTCCCGAGAAGGAGACCATTTAGGAGGATGAACCGGTCGAGGAAGATGTGTTCACCAAGGACCTAGATAAGTTGACTCTAGTTATTTGACATACAATGAGCCTAGAACTCTCACTTGAGGAGAAGAAGAGGGAGAACTTATCCACATCACTTGCAAGGTGAATGATTAGGTATGTGCACTCATAATGAACAATGGGAGCTACACTAATGTAGCATCTGCTGATCTGATTAAGAAACTAAAATTGCCAACTATTACACATCCAAAGCCGTACAAGTTACATTGGTTAAAAGAGAAAGGAGCACTACATGTTCTTTAGTAAGTATTGTTGCCGATCTCTATTGGGAATTACTCCGACTAGATTTTTTGTAACATACTACCATGTGTACATCACACATACTGCTTGGTTAACTTTAGCTTCTTAATCGAAGGGTTATATATGACAGATTTAGGAATACCTATGTATTTAAGAAAGATGGGAAGAAGGTTACTTTGAACCTTGTGACACCGAGTCAAGTTAGAAAACTACAAGCTAAACTTGTTTGAGGATCTAACAAAACCTTAATTCTAAGTAGAGCCAAACTTCAAGAAGTTATAAAGGCCAACATGTCGACTTTTATGTTGGTTAGAAAGCTATTAGAGTTAAAGGAGCAGATGAGCTACCCCTAGAGGTAAGAGAGTTGTTGGATGAATATGCCAACTTGTACCTAAAGCAGTTACTCGAGTGATCACCTTTGCTTAGAGGTACTGAGCATTGCATTGATTTGATACTTGACAATACCTTTCTAAACTAACCCACTTATCAAATGAATCTTAAGCAGGCTTCTAAGCTTCAACAATAGGTTAATGAGCTTTTGGAAAAGGGTTATGTAAGGGAGAGCCTCAGCCCTTGTGCTATGTCGGTGTTCCTTGTGTTCAAGAAGGACAGTACCTGGCGAATGTGCATTAATAGTTAAGCTATGAATAAAATTACAATTATGTACCAATACCTTATCCTTATATTAGATGACATGTTGGTGAATTAAGTGGAGTTAAATTCTTTAGTGAGATTGATCTGAAGTATAGCTACCATCAAACTTGGATGAGATAAGGAGGTGAATGGAAGATTGCTTTTAAAACTCGACATGGCTAGTATGAGTGGATAGTCATGTCTTTTAGACTATTAAACACCCCAATCACTTTTATGAGACTAATGAATTATGTCCTGAGGGATCTGATTGGAAAGTTTGTTATCATTTACTTCAATGACATCCTTATCTATAGTACCAACCTGGTAACGCATATTGAACATCTCAAAGCTATTTTTGATGTCCTTTAAGATAAGAGACTATTCAGAAACTTGAAGAAATGCTATTTTAGTTAGGAAGAGGTGATCTTTGTAGGATATGTAGTTGGTGAAAGGGGACTGAGAGTAGACGAAGAGAAGGTACAACTACTGTTGAATGGCTAACCTTAACTTCTTGTGCTAATGTGAGAAGTTTGCATGTATTGGTATCATTCTACCAATGTTTTATCTAAGGATTTAGTACCATTGTAGTGCCTTTAATTAAGTTGATAAAGAAAAATATAGTTTAAGTGCGAAGAGAAAGAGGACAGGAGTTTTGCTAAGGTGAAGGTGAGATTGACCTTTGCCTTAGTCTTGACTTTACCTAACTTTGACAAAGTGTTTGAGCTTGAATGTGATGCGTCAAGTGTCAGCATCGAAGCTATGCTGATGCAAGAAGGTCGAACTATCACCTATCATAGTGAGAAGCTCAAAGGAGTGCAATTAAACTATTCTATTTATAACAAAGAACTTTTAGCCCTGATCTGAGCTCTTCATGTGTAGCAACATTATCTTCTACCAAAAGAGTTTATCATATATACAGATCATGAGTCCCCAAGATATTGTAAAGCCAATCCAAGCTTTCTAAACGCTACACCCAATGGATTAAGTTCTTGGAAAGGTTGAACTTTGTCATTAAGTAGCTACTTTGCCTATTATGAAAGCTGTCTTACCCGAACGAATGACTTCCTTGAAGTAGGGATTCTACTATATTTTTTATGTATAAGGCAAATTTAGGTCCAAAGTGAAAGCAAGAGCAAGCTATCAAATTAGTGAAAGAGGTATTAAACAAGGCAAGAATAATGTAGTTGTCGACACCTTGTCAAGATGATATGCTCTTCTCATTGAGTTGCAAACCGGATTGCTAGGATTTGCAAGCATAAAAGAGCAATATCAAGGCGACCCTCATTTTGGCCCTATATACGTGCACTATGGAGAAAGAAGAGTGGTAAATGAGTGTCACATTGTGGATGGCTACCTATTTTGAGGTGGCAAGTTGTGTGTACTAACCTGTTTGATGAGAGAACTGTTGATTAAAGAAGCCCACAGTAGGGGGCTCTGTAGACACTTTAGAGAGTGAATAATGTATAAACTATTGAATATTAGGTTCTTCTATCCTAGAATGAAGCGTGATGTGCATCGTGTGATTGAGAGATGCACTACCTATAAGAAAGCAAAGAGCCAAGTAGAGCAAGGGAAAGTAATGCCTTTATTTATCCTAACCAAACCATGGGCTAACTTAAGCATGGACTTTATCTTCGGACTACCCTGAGCTACCAAGGTAAAGATTTTGTAAGGGTAAAAATGTACTTAATATAACTACTATACTAGCTTAAAGGGTAGTAGTTATATTGAGTGCATTTTTGTCGTGGATAAGTTCAGCAAAATAGCACATTTCATGCCCTAAGGCTATATTGAGGTGGTTAACTGTACCTTAGGATTACTACTCTAGGCTGTAGTGGGAAAAAACTTAACTAACTAGGATTTTTGCCTACTATGGTCGAATATGCTTACAATAAGATAGTACATGCCACTATCGGGCATGTCCCATTTGAGGTGGTTTACGATTTTAACCTCGAACTACCCTTCGATCATACCCTAATGCTACCCATTGATCTAGACGATCCTAAAGCAAGAACCTGAACCTAATCCTAATCCATCCAGCATATCTATCAACAAATCAAACAACAAATTCATTGAGCTGCTAAAAAACTAAAGGAGAAAGGCAAGGGAACGAAAGCCAAGCAATTCTAGCCCAAAGACCAAGTATAGTTGCACCTAAGTAAGGAAACATTTCTTAGTAAGAGGAAGAACAAACTATCTACCTGAGTTGAAGGATCGTTTAGGATTCTTTAGAAGATCAATGATAATGCATACAAACTTGAGCTTCTGTAAGACTTCGAAGTATCAAACGTATGTAATGTTACTAACCTCAACCCATATCGAGCTAAAGAGAACTTAGATAAGGACCAATCGGATTTGATCCTAAATCCTAATCAACTAGGAGGGGATGATAAGAATCAGACCACCAGACTCTTGACCCGAGCCATAGCTAGAGGGCTGGAAAGTATGGCTGGGAAAGTTCTTTCCTTACAACTAATCGCGAAGTTTGATCTGCTATAATGTGTTGACTTGATACCTTAGCTGAGCCGAACCTTCTCATATTCATTAAAGGTTATTAGCTGCTGACCCAACGCCTACTCAACCATCAACTCAACCGACTTGCATTTGAGCCATACTAAAAGTGTTTAAGGTGAATTTACCTTAGAAGAGTCCTTCGCTCGGCTTTGTATAGCTGAGTTACTACCCCTACTTAGTACCTTGACTTAGTAGAAATCAAGCCAATCATGCAGAATTGTCCTTTTTGCTAGAAAGTCGTCCACTGATAGTAAGGTACGTATCTAAGTAACCTTGTGACAAAATCCTCCATACAAAACACTTACTTTTGTTGAATTTTCCATTATACTATTTATTATTCCTTGTACATTACTCATTTTAGATACTACCCTTTTTGTATTTTACTATTTAAGGTAGGTTGCCTTAGTTTTCAAGTATAGATACCCAATTTACATGTTGTCGCATACAATCTTATTATAAAAAACATATTGAATATTCCTTTATGAACATTGCTCTTGTTAGTTTATTTGTTCTCATCACTCTTATCCTAACTTTTAAGCAAGGTCGGGTGGTAAGTAATTTTATCGGGCCATCTAGTGCGTCATATTGAGTTGAGCTGTGAGTCTTTAGAAACTCCTTAGTGCGTTATATCGTTGAAGCTGTTCATGGGTTTGCTTACTTTACCTTTTACTATTCTTACAAGATCCCATCACCTATTTTAAGCTCTTGGCAAGCTTGGACCCACCCTTGTAACTTGCCTTATCTATCCTTAGCCTAGGTCTGCACTAGGATACTTATTTGATGGTTGTGTATACTAGGCTAGTGTGTAAATTGAACTTAACTAAACTTGGACTTAATTGACTTAGCTACTTGTGCTTTACTTCAACTACCTATTGGTTGGGTCCAGTAGTATTAGTGAGACACTTGGCAATCTTTATGTGATGTTGTCCCCAATAGAGTCTTACACTAAAAGGATCTAGGTAGATTTAGGATCTAGGTAGATTGGACACTCAAGTATTAGGGAGGAGCTAATACTAATACCTATGTAATATTTATATATAATGGGTATAGGGATTATGAGTAACCATAAGTCTCCAGACGTTAAGACTATATTGCTTGTGGATTTAAATAACAAGACCAAAACGATTGATTGTTGCATTTATGATTGTTACTTGTATGTGCTTAGCTTATTACTTATATATTTACGTGCATGTGTATGGTATCTTGTATTAGGGGTTAGTTCACCCTACGAAGGTTTGTTTTTTCGCTATAGGTTCAAGTTATGAGGTATTTGATGATATCTATGTAGAGGATGTAATCTACGATTATTTGTATTACAATGAGGAAGGAGATTACTATTATTGTGATGATAGAGCTGAGACTTCGTAGCTTAATATTAGGAGTGAATTTTTGAGGACTTATTGATTATTTTTGGTATGTATACTTGTGACTTTTGTTATGTTGGAGTAGCCTATGACTCCTATTATTAATGCCTAGTAGGTTAACTTGACTCTTATTGGAGTTGTGAGACTCTAGACCATGAATTTAGAGTTATTTTGAGTTTTAGGTTCTCTCATTTATAACAATTATTTCGGTTATAATGTTATATTTGGTTAATGGAGATTGAGTGGTTGGTAATCCACTCTTGTGTCAAATTTAAAGTTATTAATTATGAGTTGGTAGGTTTTATGATGAATTATAGAATATAGACTAGTAGATGGATCCTTGTATGTCTTAGCATGTTTGACTCTAAAGTTAACACATAGCAAAGTTGTGACATCTTAAGTTCTAAGGTGTTACATAAGCTCCTTCTCAACTATAAAAAGAGTGGTCATTTTAGAGAGCATACCGGATCTTACTTTGTCTCATGCTCTTCATTGAAATATATAGGCTTATATAATCTACCTTACAACTTCTCCGATACAGCACTAAATATTAATCAAAAGCATTAAAACTCCCTAACTAAGATTACAATAAATTTCTTTCATATATTTGCTCAAATTCTTTAAGACCATGGATTAATCAATTTAGCTTTAGAATGCTTTTGCTTACAAAATTTCTTGGTGTTGAATAGTTATCTTTTATTTTTTTTTACTTGTCAGATATGTTCTCTATATTTTGACCTCCAAATATTGTCCTTTAAATACCTCTGTCTTAAATGCACGAATTAATCTTGTAAAGAAATAGCTCTTTGAATGATATCTTCGAGTAATTGTTGACTGGAATAGTTTTCACCATTTCTAGATTATCCCTATTGTCAAATACTAAGCTTCACCATATATCGGCTTTGACATTCCTTAAGCTTTGGTCAAATCTTGAACATGCTTCCTTTGTTCTATATGTTGATTGTCTAAGCATGTCGTTAGATAATATTGATTTAAGTAATATGAAAAGATATATTTAATATATCCATTTCGTGATGCTAAGCCCTTAATTCTACAATTTCTAAAGACGTTGTTTTTGGATCATTCTCATGCTTGAACTTTCTCTTGCTTTTGACTTATCTTTTAGTTTCAATTTTCTTTCGGATTGTGCTTCCGTTTTAGTTCTTCTTCAGGTCATAGAATCTTGAGCTTCTATTCCAATCATGCTTCTGTCTTTTTTCTTTGTTTCTTTAGGCTTTTAGTTATCTTGATGCTTTAGGTGAAAGCTTCTATTTACTCTTCTTCTGAGCTCCATACTTCTAAAATCCTTTGACTCATATTCTTCTTTTCTTGTTCATCGCTTCATGCGGTCTAACTCCCGGGGCGGACCCCAACCCCAGAGGTGCCAGAAGGATTAACGGCAAGCGAGAGAAAGAAAACAGCTGGCCCTATGTATCAAAAAACCTTGCCACGGGCTTCTATTGCTACTTCGAAATAGTCCTTTTCTTTATTTCTTCTACAGAAAACAAAAGAAATAAGCCTACTTTCTATGTACGGAGGCGCTTACTCCAATCCTTCCTCTGCCAAGGCAGGAAGGCCATTATCATGAACTAGCTTACTAGCTCTTCAGGCTCTTCGGTCAATATACTCCATCAATGGAAAGATCTCGGTGTGTAGCATGATAAGGAATCCTAGAAAAGATCAATTGAGACTCCCTCCCCAGCCCCAGGAAGATCTCTACGTTTTTGTCCAGTTCAAGACAAGTGAGATCTTCTGGTCTGCATGTGTGGCAGCAACTCAAACAAAGGAGAGTCTGGTCTAATCTAAACTTAGGCCCAACTGCCTACTGCTTTCTTGCCATCTTAGTTTTTGATTTTTTCTTACTTTTGATACGACTCATTCTAAGGCTTCTGCTCTTCCATCTTCATACTTTTGTCTTTGAGGCTTCTTATTTGCTCGAACAACTTTGATCATTCTAAGGCTTCTTATTTATCTTCATGCTTTTTCATGATTCTTCCTTGACACACTTAGTTTTACCTCTTCTTTTATATTATTCTTTTTTTATTTTGTTTCCGCTTCTTCTTCTTCTTCTTCTTCATATATTTCATTTATTGATTCTATTAGTTGTTACCATTTTGCTTTTTCTTCTGAATCACTGAAGTAGCTCATCAAAAAATATATAGTAATTTATTATTGTTAAATCTCTTTTTGGAAGACTCAACACTTTCATTGGCTCTAAGTCCGTCTTTTTTCCTATTGATCGCATTATTATTTGAAACATCGAAATTTTATGATCATTAAGTCACTAGTAATATAAGTGTTATTGACTATGGTAATTTTATTGTTTTAAACTTCCGTGATGTTACTGCGAGACCCTGAAAAAAAAAAAAAATTAGAATATTAGCATCTAAATTCTAGAGCGACCATAAAAACTCCTTGTCTACACTCGAGATTGACAACAAAACCATAAATTCTAGTTGAAGTGACCCACAAAAATGAGTTATGGAAATGGAATAATAAAATATTAATATATCATTTAGGTACTATATATAATTAACTTACTGGAAGTAATGATTAGAGAATGTGTATATAACTCGGATATATTTAATATGTAAGAGTATATACCCATAATATCAAGTAAACCTCTAAAACAAATACATAATATAATAAGAAATGATTCAGTAGATAATACATACTAAGTGTCATATATATGTGGTATATAAATATTAATTAGATGTTGATATATACATCTTATATAATCATATGTAGTAATTAATTTATAATCTATTTATATTATTAATATTTTATTGGTATTTATATATCATGTGAAAATAACACATTATGTATAATATCTATTAATTTTTTTTCCTAACATAGTCATACTAATTAAATAGTAGGTAATTAATTAACAAAGGGAACTTGAATACCACAAAAAAAAAAAACAAAGAAGCATGCGAGACAACGCAAAGTTAGTGTGTTTAGTTGTTGGTTTGGACAATTGACACCTAACTATATTATAAATCAAGGAAATAGCAAATATAACACTTGTGTCAACTTTATAAATTACCACCGATCCACCAAATTAGTATATAAGCTTTCCTTTGCTCTCATTTAGGAACTTTGGTCAGTAAGTAGCTTAGGGAAATTTTGTAGGAGAGCAAATGCATATAGGAGATTGGAAAAGAAAATAAAGAAAAAAAAAATAATGGGCGGATTAGGGTACGCGTGAACTTTCGGATCAACCAATAACCTGACGTGCAACCTATATCATCTCACGACAGAGCCACCCCGAGAAGGAGCTGTCGACAATCACCTGGCTGGACAGTGGCTGGAAGCTCTCACGCTAGTGAGTGTTTTCATTAAATTATTAAAAATTAAATAAAGCTGAAAATTCTAGAAATATATGTGTATATTATTTCATGTGTAGTTTTGGGAAAAAATGTTACTTTATTGAAATTAAACACCTATGTATATTGCTCCCAAGAAATTACTAGAACCATGTAGGTGTCCAAGTGATTTTCAAAAACACTAAGGATGTTGTTTCCACTCCGAAAATCTTTTGTAACTTATTTAAACTATGTAAGGATTTTTGTCAAAACTATTTTTGAAATATTTTAGCAATTTTTGAGTTCCTAAATCATGGTAATGATTGGATTTTCATGGCTTAATTTACATTTTCTTTAAGAATCTCACTTAGAATCTAATCTTGGTTGATTTTAGAAATAATTTGATGATGAATTATGGCATTAGATGGAATTTGATAGAGGTTGTCAATTTTTAGGACATGGAGTTTTGTAGCTAAATTCTTAAATACGTAACTTGGACATGTAAATAAAGAAGTTAAGTCAAGTTTCCTTGAATCAAGGGATGGAATGGGATGTTAAATGATGTTTGGTTATTTATCTTTAATTACAAATGAGGAGAAGCTATGGAATTTAGTTCAAAATGTAGCATTTATGTAGAATTAGAGGTTAAATGAATGCTATACTAAAAACCTATTAAGTGGCTGAATTAAAGGATATCTATGTTTGAGTTGCAATTAAGTTGGATATATAGGAAAAGTCAAAGGATGTTTTCAAAACTTAGTTAATCAGTTTCAGAGGATGCTTTAGAGGGTAAGTCAAAACATAGGTGAATGGACTTAATAATAGGAGTAATAAATAAAATACTAATATTCAATAACTGGTGTAAATACTAAAAATGTCATTTATATTATAGTTATGGAACACCTTATAATCACACCTAATCAAGTAACAAGGAATCTAAGTAAGTTGGAATCAATGTTTCATTATATTTTAAAGTACTATTTCATAGTACTTATAGGCTTAAGTGTATTCTGCTTTGGTTGTACATAGCTGAATGTGAATATGTGGTAAGTGTGATTGGTATTGATATGATGTTGTGGGATCTAAGCTCCATGTTGCTCGAAAATGTATTGGATCTAACTCACTTAGTTAACAACTCTATTTTCTTTGTAGTGTCAGCATGTTTTTGTTTCTGTCACACTTACTAAAATGTGGTTGCTCACTTTCCTTAAAACTCTTTTATAGGTTAGGAGTAGTACATGCAACTTTACACCATTTCCTAAACCAGTAGCCAACCAAGTTGAGGAGTAATGATTAATGAAGATACAACTAGACTTTTGTTTCTTCTTGGAGTTTCATTCATCTTTAAGAAAACCAAGTGGACCATTGTAGGTAGCTTCGTAGTTTCGATTCTTGATCTATAAATTGATATAAAAAGTAAAACCCTTGAACTTGTAAACTTTTCTTGTATGTATAGAACTCTATATAAGAAAAAAGATATATGTTGAAAACTATTTTATAGGTCCTTTCAAAAATGAATTAATGAACTATTATGCATGTTTTACATAACAGTGGATGTTGAACTAAATTCTTCAAAACAGTTTAGTCAAGCCTTATAGACTCCTTGTTTTTACCCCCTTGTACTTTTTGGATTTTCCTTTAAATAAAGAAAAGGGTCCTAATTGAAAAAAAGTAGAAAATTAATTTTATAATTTTCGAGTTGTGTTGGGAAGTATTAAATCTCTTTGGAGATGTAATTTTTGGACATCACTTAGACTTAAATTAATTTTCTAATTAAGGCTCCTAAAACTATTAAATTGGGTTTACGTTTGAAAGTTAAATCTCAACATGTATACATGGGAAGGTTGGGGGTTCAGACTATGTGCAAGACCTAGTCCATTTAGTACTCAACAGGGCCAAAGACCCTTAGCATAGGATGAAGCCCATGCAAGCGCAACGAGCGCTTGCTATATTTTTTTAAGCCATGCGCATGCATTAGATGTGTAAGCTTAGCACATTGGTCAGGTGTAAGGTATGCAACACACTTAAGTTTCCTACCCTTTCTTTCTTATTCTCATGATTTCCCTAGTGTTTCTCCTCATAAACTTAGTGCAATGGCCTTTGTTCATGAGTATTTCTTGTATGTTTCTCACATAACTCCATACGAATTTTTAGTGGAATCATGTACTACATATAGCCCAGTTTTGAATTTCACCATTTATTTAGCCAAATTCATCTTATTACATGGTTAAAATCATATCAAAATTGAGGAAAAACTTACTATCCGAGATATACAATTCACCTCAATCTTTCGAATTTGAGTAAATTGGGAGAGAATTGAAGCTAGTGTATCTCGAGTAAGAAAGAAACTCCATTAACACGTTTTGACTAATTTGTTGAACAAAATTGAATCAAATTCAATGATTTCGACCTAAAACCCACTCATTTGATTTTTTTTTTGTTTAAATTTAATTCGATTTTTTACTTTCTATGCTTAAGCAAGCTTGAATTAATTTAAATTAATGTTTGGAGAGGCCATTAGATAATCGAGCATGAATTGAAACACTAAAATCGATTCAAATCTTCCCTTTCTCTCTCTAATGTTCAAAATCCCCAACTACCTTTCTCTCTTTAGAAAATCACTTAGAAAATTTTGATTTCAAAATAAAAATAAAAAGTAATAAACCATTTCCAAAGTTAGGGTTTGTTGAGAATTTTTTTAAGAAATTAAAATAATTGAAATTAGGACCTTAGAATTTTTCTTAAATAAAGTTGAACCAATTTAAAATATAAACTCATTTGGTTTTTAGAGATTAAAAAGAACCAGCACACCTAAACTTTCCAAATGAATTACAAAAGTTTGATCTCAAATAGTGGATATATAGGTACTATTAGGAAACTACGAGGTGACTTCAAATACAGAAAATTTTGTTTTTCCACTTTTTTTGTAAATAATGGTTCAATTATCTTTTTTGGTGGATTCAATTGTATTTAATTATTTGCATGTGATTAAATTTTTTTTAGAAGGGTATTATTAAAAGATAAGCTTAATTTCAAAAAGTTAAAAATGGTATTCGATTAGGGTTTAATAAGTTAGATTCAAACTTAAAATGTTTGGTTTTCATAAACCATTTTTCAAAATTGGTTTTCACATGATCTAGTGTCTAAATTAAAATTAAGTCACTTAGTTGGTTTTAATTTAAACCTTTTCTCGATCCCGATCAGGTGGTGACTTCAAGTATTTTTCAAAACATGTTTAAAACTTTAGATTTTTCTTAATTCTTAGTTAAGACTTAATATTAAATAGGTGGGGTTTAATATTAATTGAATTAAAAAAAAAGAATAAAAACTGAAAAAAATTAGGCTTGACAACTTATTGACTCCACTAAAAATATTAAGAAAGCTAGCCACTTAAAAACCTTCTGAAATTAAATTTACCTTTCAAAATACCCATGTTATTTATTTGTTTCATATAAATATATCTTGTTTTAAATTTCTATATTGACTTGTTGCATGTATCATATTTAGGATTTTGGGGAGAATGATTATATCAAGGATGCAGAATAGATACAGTCAAACCTAGACTATCTTAGGACCCTAGGGTAAGGGGCCATTATATAGGCTTTGGGAGTAGTGGTGTAGCTACCACTTAAGATTGATTAGGCTACTTTACTTAAGCTTCGATATGACTAATGAAATATTTATTGGGAAGTGCATAAGGTCATAAGGTTTAAGGACCTTTAGATCCCACTTTAATTGCACATACTTCCCTTAAACCTTAAGTTAATGCACTACTCCTAAAAGTTACAAACCTATTAATATTAGAATGTTTAAGAAACTTAATCATTATTTTTTCAATAGTAGGGTTGTAACTTAAGCAATGATGTATTAACCCAATGTAACTAGCATATGCATGTTTCTACGTACGTTCTTTTATCTCATTGATAAATGATTCTTGTCTATGATGTCTAGGCCTAAAAATGGTAGATAACCAAGTGAACAATTTGAGAATTGATAGGTTACAAAACCTCCTTAGGATTCATAAGCATCTGCTAGAAGCTGAAATTACTTATTTGAATGAGAAGCTCAAATGCTCTAAAGCTCACAACCGGACCTTAAAAGCCCTTCTTAGATAAGTCATCAGGAAACCCATGAAATACTAAAAGACCTTAGAGCTTATCTACGAGACTTAGTTTAGGGTTTTTCTAGTTTATAGCTAAAGGTCTAAAATAAATGTCAAGTTTCATTAAATAAAAATCAAGAATAAATGTTAGGCCTTCTTCCTTTATTTTTTGTACTCCAATTTTCCAATATAATAAAAGTTCTCTTTAGTTTATCGTTCTTCATTCTTTGGTATTCTCCTTTTTATAAACAGTCTTTCAATAACATTCATCTAACCATTGTTTCCTTTCACTCGGGAAAATGTAAATAAATTCCATAAACTTGTAAATTAGAACCCCAAAATCACCATCTTTATTTGTGATTAGATTTCTCGATTTTTGTAAAATAAAACCCTATCTTTTTCTCTCACAAAGAAAAAGAAAAGAAGAAAAGTTGCTAACGGTTGCAAATCCTGATGGGATATTGATAAACCAAAACCCTTAGCCCATTAAGGCAACTAAACTTAAACACAAACACTTGTCTCATTAAGGTAGTTAACTCAAACACAACCATTTAGCCCATTAAGGTAGCTAACCTAAACTTAACTAATAGGCTTATTCAAGTAGCCAACCTAAACACAACCAATTGGCCCGTTTAGGCAACCAACCTAAACACAACCACTCAACCCATTCAAGTAACCAAACTACATAGGAACCCCCCCCCCCCCGCCTATTAAGGCAGTTGACCTAAACAATGGTCCATTGAGATAATTAACCCAAATACAACCTTTGCCTCGTTAAGGTAACTGACTCAAATACAACCCTTGGCCTATTAAGGCAACTAACCTAAACGACCTTTAGCTAGTTTAGGTAGCCAACTTAAATGCTAACCTTCGGCTCATCAAGGCAACTGACCTAAGCATAAACCCTTGCCCATCAAAGTGGCAAAACCAAGCTAAAACCCATGTCCATTGAGAAAACTAAACCCAACCATAAACTAAGTCGAAACATAAAGTCAAATATAACCCTAATCTTGAACTCACATTGAATGAAAAGTAATGTTTCACATTGGGGCATATTTTAAGAAAACTAGGGGGCAAAGTTAATCTCAACCTTGAAGCAAATAAAAATAAATGCCTTCCTAAGAAATTGGTAACTCACTTTTAAAAGGTTTAGAGTAAAAAAAGGCTAACTATATCCCATGCACTAACTTTTAAATACTTTGAGAGTTGAGTGACATCATGGTGAGGATATTTTGGACTTATTCCTTAAAGGAGATCTATTTTGAATTTGATACAAGGATTGAAATAAAGTTGGGCAGTCATTTTCAAATCCTAAACACTTTTATCCCTTGTTAACCTGATTAGACGAACTTGGAGTATTTTCAAATTTAAATCTTATCAAGAACCACCTTATACTAGGGCAATTTAGAGGTTAGGGTCGTTAATTAAGACTAAAGAATAAGATTAGTTTATGCTTGCTTCGGTAGCATTAATTCAAAGACGATTTCTATTTTTGATAAGTTATTTTCTTTGAAATGAAAAAGAGCTAACCCCTTTTTTAAACACCCCAAGCTTACTCATATCTCACACAAGCCCACGGATTTAGAGCCTTGAATCTCTTAGAGACAAAAGCTCAAAATGGAGATGATTACTGCTAGGGGCAATGTAATAAATAAAAAAAAAAGAGAGAAAAATATGAAGAAGAAAAGGAAAAAAAAAAAAAAGAAAAGAAGAACGAAAAGAGGCTTGAAAATTAGGCCTCAGTATAAGATGAAAGCCCTAAAAGATATATCACATCCCATCAAAGGTAGAAAAATTGAATCAAAAGGCCCAAAAGCAAAGCCTAAATAACCTTAAGAATGTAAAGCCCTAAATCACATTCCTAGACTAAAAACACAAACCTTACATTTCCATCCCCAATCACAAACACAAAACCCCCTTACCTATCCTAAATCCCAAACACAAGACCTTACCTATCCTAATAAAAGTTCTATTGATCATAAGGAATAATTTATCCTAAATGAATTTTTTTTTTTTTTTGTTAACAGGGGTAAGCACACTTTTAGTTTCTTCTTGAAGTCTCTTGACTAATCATCTAGGTTAAATAAGTAAATATTTCAAAATAGGCTTTCTCATTAATTTTCCTTAAAACCATTTGACCAAAAGTCTAATTCATAATATTGAACCGAAAAAGACCTAACAGATTGATCAAAACGTATTACATACAAAATTAACTATAATTTTTAGAATAGTAGTTAAGAGTATAATATGGACTAAGAGTGTGCAAGAAAGTCCTCTTCGACTAAATTAATCATGAGTTACTTTTTCTTAGGAAAGAAATGTTTAAAATCACAAGGTCTTACCAAGAAGCTGAGCATTAGGGTTAGGAGACATTTTCAAAGACTAAGAAAAATATGAGATGCCCTACATGGTTACTAAGGAAGGATGGTTATAACATTTGCTTATTTGATAAGAATTTATACATGTTAGCAAACTTTCAAAAAAAAAAAAAAAGAGAGAGACAAAAAGGAAAAGACAAAAAGAAAAGAGAGAAATAGTAAAAGCTTATTACAAGTTTTTTATCCCTTTCCAAGTCTATATTTGCTTGAGTAGCCAATTTTTCAATTCATGTCACCTACTTCCTTTTCAATGTGATCACATCATTTAAGTTGACCATAATAGTGTAGGACGTTTTCCCTAATGCAGTTTTTAATGTCTATTAACTCTTTTTCAAATCAAGGGACCTATTTTTAATGCCTTTTTCATCATAAATGGTTTTTACCAAATTCTTTGTCTGTAAAAATTTTTCAAGACAAGAAGTTTTTTCAAGTTGATTATGTTCCTCCCTTTACTTCTTCAATCCTTCATCAAATCTCTCTTTAGGGTTTCAAGCTAACCCATACGTTGTTTCCCTTCTTCCTTTTGTTTTAGGGTCCTAGTTAGCTTTTAGAGCGCTATCCCATCTTTCATCTTTTTTTAGGGTTCTAGCCAACTTTTAGAGCATTGTCCCACCTTTCATCCTTTGTTAGAATTCTAGCTAGCTTTTAGAGCGCTATCTTGTAGATACTTAATTTTTGCAAACCCCCCCCCCCCCCCCCTTTTATCCTTCAAATTAGGTTATAGGGTCCTAAATTAGAAAAATTTCAAAAAAAAAAAAGAAAATTAAAGAAAGCCAAAAAAAAAAAAATAATGAAAGTTAAAAAAAATAGGAATTCTAGAAAAATATAAAAAAAATAGGAAAATAGGAAAAAACACAAAAAATAAGAAATTTAGAAAAAAATACAAAAAAATAAGAAATTTGAAAAGTCATAAAATAGGGAATTTAGAAAATAATAAATTTTTAGGTTGTTTAAATAGAATATAATTTTAATTTAAATAGTTTTGAATAAAAGGCTATTGAGTCTATGTTTAGATTTAAATCTAGACTAGGCTAACCTAATCCATATGTGCAATTAATTACACATATGAATAAGGAAAAATCAATAGCTCAGTTGGATAAGCACTTGGATTTGACATTACGTATGATTTGGAGATCTTGAGTTCAATCTATGGAAGGTGCAAAATGTATCTTTTATTTTCTTTTCTCACTTTATCGCCATGTCATCGCCACATCACGAGCCACGTTGTCACCACGTCATTTGCCAACTCACTTCTAAGTATGGTAGACACACTCTAACACACTCCGACACATTCCGGCACATTCATATATGTGCAACTATGTATTTGACACCACATATTGTTTAGGTTCGTCTAATCAAAAAATAGAAGAAAATCATATTGTATTTAATTTTTTCTATCTTTAACTCGACCGTAACACCTATAAATAGGGGTTTATTCTTCATTTTCAAAACACAACAAAAACTTCAAAATACTTTAGAAAAGCAAAAATCGAAGTTTCCTCTCTTTAGCACGGTTCTTCTCTCTCTAAGATAACATTCCCTACGGTGTTTTGACGAAAACCATCACCATAGGATTTCTCGAGCCAAGCAAACCAACTCTAAGCTGATCCAAGCCGAAGTGAGCCAACTTAAGCTGACCGAGTTGAGCCAATCCGAAGTGAGTCGACTTAAGCCGAAGTGAGCTGATTCGAGCCGTTCGAGCCAATTTGAGCCAACCTGGTTTTTCTTTTTTATTTATTTATTTGTAAATGTTATAAATGAAAAAAAAAAGAGAAAAAAGAACAAAAAGAAAAGAAAAAGAAGAAAAAACAAAAAGAGAGAAAAAAAAGAAAGAAAGGAAGTAGTCTATTTATTTATTTTAATAGAAATAGATAGATTAAGTATAAAATAAATAAGATAATATAATAAAAATAAAAAATAAATAAATAGGTTAGTAAATAAAAATCATTTTTACACTAAGAAAAATTAAGCTTTCTAAAAATAAATGAAAAAAATAGACATTTTTCCAAATTAGGATTATTTTAGAGTTTCCAAAAATAAAACATCAATTAGGACTCTTTAAAAGAATTTCCTTGGATAAATTGAACTAGGTAAAAATGTAAATGCGATCCTTTTTCAAAAATTAAAATCAAACTACCCACTAAAGTTTTATTTATAAACGAACTACGGAAGTCTGATCCCGAATAGTGGGTACATAGATACCTATACGTAAGTACAGGGCGACTTAAAATATGTAAAGTTTTATTTTTTCCATTTTTAGATATTTATGCAAATTAATCAATTTAGTCGCATGTATCATAATTAGATGTTTTTAGAAATTAAAAAGGGTATATTTGAAAAACAAAGTTAAATTTGGAAAGTTAAAAAGTGGTACCCATTTAGGGTTTAATAAATTAGCCCCTGGACCTAAATTTTTCATTTTCAAAGTATTTGTTTTATATATTTGTTTTTTAATCAATAGATCAGTAGCTAAGTTATAACCAATCCACCTAATTGGTTATAACTTTACCCTTTTTCCCGATTCCGGTCGGGTGGCGACTCTAAATTTTTTTAAGTTGGAAAAAATGATCTCCTTTAAACCCTAATCGAGGGTCATTATTAAACCGGTAAGGTTTAATACTGATCGATTTAAAGAAGACCTAATTTTATAAAAAGAACTAGGAGGGTGAAAAACCAGGCTCGACATATCCTGACTTACATTTAATTTAAGGTTTTGGCTAATTTTTAGAGGACTATCCCATCTTCAATCAATTTTTAAGGTTCTAGCCAACTTACAAAGGGTTATCTCATCGCCAATCTCTTTTTAATATTTTAGTGAGCCCATAGGGTGCTTCTCTTTACCAGTTTCTCTTAGTGTTTTAGTAAGCTCGTAGGGTACTTCCCTTTTTATTAATCCCTTTTAAGGTTTTAGTGAGCTTGTAGGGCACTTCCTATTTCCAGTCTCTCTTTAGTGTTTTAGCAAGCCCTAAGGTGCTTTTCATCACCAATCTCTCTTAAGGTTTTAGCAAGCCCATAGGATACCTCCCTTTACCAATTTCTTTTAGTGTTTTAACATGCCCATAGGGTGCTTCCTATTGCCAATCTTTCTTTTAGTGTTTTTGCAAGCCCATAGGGTGCTTTACTTTACTAATCTCAATTTAGTATTTTAGCAAGCCTATAAGATACTTCCTGTTATCAATCTCTGTTTAATATTTTAGCAAGCTCATAAGGTACTTCCCCTTTTGTTAATCTCTCCTAAGGTTTTAGCAAGCCCATTGGGCACTTGCCCTTTTGTCAACACCTCTTTAGTGTTTTAGCGAGCCTGTATGACGCTTCCCATTGCCAATCTCTCTTTAGTATTTCAGCAAGCCCATAGGGCACTTCCCTTTACCAATTTATCTTAGGGTTTTAGCAAGCCTATAAGCCTATAGGGCACTTCTCTTCACCAATTTCTCTTCAGGTTTTAGCAAGCTTATAAGGCACTTGCCTTTTTTCCTATCTCTCTTTAGTGTTTTAAAAAGCCTATAGAGCGTTCCCCATCACCAATCTATCTCTTTATCAATTTCTCTTAAAGTTTTAGCAAGCCCATATAGCACTTCCCCATTTCTATCTAGCTTTCAAGATTTAGCAAGGAGCATTCTTTCTTACCTAGATTAGTTAGCTTAGAATAGCACTACTAGGTTCCAAATTGATATCTTATTTTAGGGTTACCGGTCCCTTAAAAACTCTCACATCTAGGTTAGTTAGCCCAAGATAACATGACTAGGTAAGCTAAATTGATTCCAATTTAAGGTTGCTAGTATCTTAAGAATGCTTTTGCCTAGGTTAGTCAGCTCAAAATAGTACAACTAGGTTTTCCAAATCAATTCCAATTTAGGATTGCTAGTCTTTTAGAGATGTTGTTTTCTAGGTTAGTTAACTCAGATTAGTACAATTAAGTTTTATAAATCGATTCTAATTTAGAGTTACTAATCCTCTAGAGACATTCTTGCCTAGGTTAATTAACTCAGTTTAGTACGATCAGGTTTTCTAAATCGATTCTAATTTAAGATTACTAATCCCTTAGAGATGCTTCTTCCTAGATTAATTAGCTTAGAATAGTACGACTAAGTTTTCTAAATCGATTACAATTTAGGGTTGCTATCTCTTAGAGATGCTCCTTCCTAAGTTAGTCAGCTTAGAATAGCACAACCATATTTTCTAAATCTATTCCAATTTAGGGTTAATAGTCCCATAAAGACGGTCCCACCAAAGTTAGATAACTCATAAAAACACGACTAGGTTTTCTAAATTAATGCCGATTTAAGGTTAACAGTCCTCTAGAGACGCTATCGCTTAAATTAGTCAACTTAGAATAGCATGAGTAGATTTTCTAAATCGATTCAAATTTAGGGTTACTAGTCCCTTAGAGATGCTCCTGCTTAGGTTGGTTAGCTTAGAATAGCAAGACCAAGTTTTCTAAATCGATTTCAATTTAGGGTAGATAGTCCCCTAGAGATGCTCTCACTAAGGTTAGTTAGTTTAAATTAGTACGACCAGGTTTTCTAGATCGATTCCAATTTTAGGTTGATTGTCACCTAAAGATACTCCCGCCTAGGTTAATAAAGTCAAAGTAGCACGACTAAAGTTTCAAATCGATTTCCCATTCAGGTTGCTAGTCTTATCAGCTTATAAATCACTACCATTTTAAGGTCCTTGCTAGCTTATAGGATTGCTACCCTCCATTTTAGTGTCTTTTTATGAAACACCCTAATCAAAGTAAAATAACAATTAAGTAGTAAAATTTATTTAGGTTGAGTTGATAGAAACCACATTCTAGTAGGAAAAATCTCAATTTATGAGATTTCTAAGGTGTATCATATAGGAATTCCAAACTTATTTTAAAGTATATCATATAATATAGATGTTTAAATTAAGGTTTAGATAATATTTTTCTATAACTTTTATTTTACGTATGCATTAAATAGATTAATTTTATTTTACAAATAAAGTATATATATTTTATTAGTATTATACGTCTTACAGTATTTTAATAAATAACCTATTTTCTAAATACTATTTATTCTTATTTTAACTAATTCTTTATTTTTCCAATTTAATTGAAGACATACCTTATGTTCTAGAACACTAAACCTTAGCCTAAACCGTAACCCATTTCTCCATTAGTAATTTTTTTCCTTCTCTCTCTCTCTACCTCAGTCCTCTCTCATCATTCTTACTCTCTCAATTATCACTCGTCCCCATCCCTAAATATACTCTCTTTCTCGCCATTAATGCCATTGACCCCTACCCTAAATACTTCTCTCAAATTTCTCGTCTTTCTCACTTTACTCCCAGTCTCTCTTCTCTAACCTTGCCCAATCCCAATGTATGGACCCCAAATTCTCTAGTTTGAATCACACTTCCCCTACCTACACTCTCTCTCATTCTTGCTGACTCGTCCCCCCCCCCCCCCTG